>JXTC01000182.1:341986-427126 GCA_002914845.1 Trema orientale
CTATTCTCTGTAGAACAAACTCTTGCAATCTCATGTGTTGAGAAAATTGCAAGGGCCTAAAGTGTGAGTTTTAAAGAAATTGTACGCAACGCCCACATGTTCATCCAGTTGTGCTTGAGGCTTGGATTGGAAGATCGTGGTTTAGAAGACAGAAAAGCTAGAATCCGCTGATAGACTACAAGAGGTATTAGATCTATTCTTTTTGTATGTTCCTATTAGTTATGAATTAATACTATGCACTCATATAGTCAATTATTTTGAGAAAATTTTTTGAATGTTCCTGGGCCAATCTTCCACTGCGAAAATCGTTTTTAAATCCAACCATTGGTACCAACGAGGTTATATGAGTATATAGTATTAATTTTTTGTATACATGAGTGGATATTTGCATTAATTTTTATATGTATTTGATGATGAATGGATGAGTTATCATATGATCGATGTATGGTTGATATTTGGTCGTTAATTATATGGTTCCTTAGGTTTTAATGTTTTGCAATTTATTTTGACTAGATCAAAATATATAAACCCTAATTTTGGGGTATAGGCTTTGTTGTATTTTTCTTTCTTTTTTTACAAAGAAGATGATGGAGATATTTTCACTTGAAGCTAATCCGATGCCCCAAAGAACTCACACACCAAAAAAAAAAAGTTTTTTTTTTAATATAATATATATATTAATTAATTAGATTAATTACTTTATATTTATATACAATTTTTTGTTAAGAAAACAAACGTTCGGCTTATATATATATATATATTTATTAAACTTACGTTTTGAGAAAACGGTTATAATTTTTTTTTATATAATATATATATTAATGAATGTATATACATATATATAATTTAGTATATATATTATATATATATGTAATTTGCGTTAAAAAAAACAAATGGGTCCAAGCCCATGCCCAAGCNAAAATGATTTGTAAAAATACCAAAAGAAGAAAGGAGGCCCAAGAAGACCAGTGGATAGCTTTCGGACCTGCGTGCCTTTGACTCCTTGTAATTTTATTATTTTATTGAGTTGTAATTTCCTAAGGGACCCGGCTAAATATCATTTTATTTTATTTTATTGTTATATTATATGTGATATGTATAACGTAACCATGCATTATAACATGCAATTCATTATACCCACTCATGATCATTTATGAATGTCATGCATACATGTTATATTCATGCTAAAATAGTTTAGTTAGAATATGGCTGATTTAATTAGATTAAATAATTAAATAGGAATAAAAAAATTGAATAATGTGATTTAAATTTAATAGTTAAATTTTGATAATATCACACTTATTTAATTTAGGCTATCCTTATTAATTAGATTAATTATATTAGCCAATTATTCTTATAATAATAAATTTAGATTTTTAGAAAATCTAGTAATTTATTTAGGACCAATTAGATTGGACTAATAGATTAACCTAGAAAATTATATTAGATATAATAACTAGGTTAAATAAAAACATTAGATGTTTATTAGTAAAAACACATAAGATTTTCAAATAATGAGTGAGAGAGGGATATATGACAATATATCCCACAGTCTCTATTATTAATTAAGCATCGTGAGATCTAATTAGCGCCTAGAGACGCTTAGATTTCGTCCTCTCTACAGAGGGTATCCATTTAAATTAATAACAAGGCTTAATTTCCAAGAGATAGGATTTTAGAATGTATTTCAAAATTGACCTACCCTATGGCGGCAATTTTGAGTTAAGTTGCTAAAATCTGAACTAATGGGTCACACTCATGAGGATACAATTAAACTGTTAATAGTATCTTGACCATAAATGATAGTTAATAAATAAAAGAAAATATGAAATATTTTGATGTTTTATTTATTAATTGAGAATGTCTCAATTCAATTAATAATTATGTGACCTATCCTATGACGGCACCTAATTAGAGAAAATTGAATTACCGTGGAATTAGTAAATAAGTTTATGTGTTTACTTACTTGCATCATGCATCAAGTTTACTCTTCCGAATTCTTTGTGATATTTATTTTCAAATATGTTGAATATTATTTTATTTATTTAATTTCAGCAAACATGTCAATCTCGAATCCCATTATCGCTTTACTCACAAATGAAAAATTAACTGGAGATAATTTTATCAGGTGAAAAAGTAATATGAACATTGTGCTTGTTAGTGAAGACTACAAGTTTGTGCTTACGGAGGAATGTCCTCCACAACCTGCAGCTAATGCTATTCATGTTGCACGAGAAAGCTATGAAAAGTGGACTCATGCCAATAATAAAGCTCGCTGCTACATGTTAGCAAGCATGACTGACGCGCTTAGAGCTAAGCACGAAAAGATGGAGACTGCTTATGAGATAATGGAGTCTCTCCAGGCCATGTTTGGGCAACAATCTGATTAATCTCGTCATGACGCCATTAAAAAGGCTATGAATGTGAAGATGAAGAGAGGAACTCCAGTGAGAGATCATGTTTTGAACATGATCAATTACTTTGGAGAGGCTGAAGTTCACGGGACTACGATCGATGACCGTACCCAAGTGAGTATGCTTCTAGAATCTCTCACCTGATTTTCTTCAGTTCAAGAGCAACTATGTTATGAACAAGTTGAATTATACGATGACTCAACTGCTCAATGAACTACAAACTTTTGAATCGATATCAAAAGATAAAGGTAAAGATAGCTCAGCAACTGTTGCTGAAGCAAATGTTGTTGAAAAAAATCCCTCTACCTCTAACAAAAAATAAGAAGAGGAAGAACAAGGTTGCCTCTAGACCTAAGCCTAAAAAGAGTAAAAAGGGCAATACAAGCACCAAGAAGAACAACTCCAAGGATAAAAAGCCTAAGGGAAAATATTTTCACTGCGGAGTTGATGGGCATTGGAAGAGAAACTGTAACAAGTATCTCTCCAAATTGAAAGAGAAGAAGAAAGATAAATGCGATTTACTTGTTTTAGAAGCCTGTTTAGTGGAAGAAGATTTATTTGATATATCTCTCTGGATAGTTGATTCAGGAGCCACTAATTATTTTTATTCTTCTTTTTAGATGCTTAGTTCTTCGAGGGAACTTGACGACGGGAAATTCACGATGAGAGTAGGCAATAGAGCCAAAGTTTCGGCAATGGGAGTCGTCCGTCCTCATTTTAGGAATAAATTTTTGTTATTGAACAATGTTTATTTTATTCCCGATTTTTGTAGGAATTTGATTTCCATATCAAGATTATTTGAACAAATATTTAGTGTTTCTTTTCTTAATAATGAGATTATTATTTCTAGATATAGTTTAAATATTTGTTCTGCAAAAATGGAGAGTGGACTTTACATGTTAAGCCGGATGAACAATCACTGCTTACTACCGAAATATTTAAAGTGGAACATCCTAAACCTAAAAAGCAAAAAGTTTCTCATGACGACGATACATATCTTTGGCACCTTAGGTTAGGACATATCAATCTAGATAGGATAAACAGACTTGTAAAGGACGGTTCTTTAAGAGAACTAAAAGTTAGCACTCTACCAGTTTGTGAATCTTGTTTAGAAGGGAAAATGACTAAGAAATCTTTCTCAGCAAAAGGCGAAAGGGCCAAAGAACCGCTTGAGCTTGTGCATAGCGATGTATTATGGTCCATTGAATATACAAGCAAGAGGTGGTTACCAATATTTTGTCACATTTATTGACGATTATTCACGATATAGATACGTGTACCTAATGCAAAGAAAATCTGAAACCTTTGAAAAGTTGAAAGAATTCACAGCAGAAGCTGAAAAGCAATTAGGTAAGTCATTAAAAACTCTTCGATCAGATCGAGGACATGAATACCTAGATAATGAATTCAAAGATCACTTATAGAAAAGAGAAACTGAACGTTGCTTGATATGGTTAGATCAATTATGAGCTACTCTTTCCTACTACTCTCATTCTGGGGTTACGCACTTCAAACCGCTGTTTACATTTTGAATGTAGTACCTTCCAAGTCTATCCAGAAGATACCTTTAGAATTGTGGAATGGGCGCAAACCTAGTTTATGTCATATCCGCATATGGGGGTGCCTAGCACATGTACTGAAAGGAAAGACTGAGAAGCTAGAACCACGAACAGAGGTTTGTTTATTTGTAGATTATCCAAAAGGCACGAGAGGAAGTTTGTTTTATAGTCCTCAAAAGAAAAAGGTATTTGTATCGACAAATGCCACTTTTCTTGAAAATGACTATATGACAGATTTCAAACCTCGAAATAAAGTTATACTAGAGGAATTACTTTCTGATCAGATCAGACCACAACCAACAATAGTTGTTGAACAACAAAATTATAAGACCACTATTCCAGATCAGAATAGCTTAGCAACTTGATGTAGTGAGAGGGTTATTAGACCACCTGCTCGCTACAGGAAAGTTGGAGAAGCACATGTTGCTGTTTCCAATAGTAGCCAATATGACCCATTGACATACAAGCATGCAGTGGAAGATTCTGATAAGGAAAAATGGCAAGAGGCTATGAACCAAGAAATGGAATCCATTTATTCCAATTCTGTCTGGGAACTTGAAGATCCACCTGAAGATGTCAGGCCCATTGGATGTAAATGGATCTATAAAAGAAAAAGAGGTATAGATGGAAAAGTTGAAACGTTCAAGGCTAGGTTACTGGAAAAGGGTTATACCCAAAAAGAAGGAGTTGACTATGAGGAGACTTTCTCGCCAGTAGCCATACTTAAATCCATACGTATCCTCTTATCCATTGCTACATGGTTAGACTATGAAATATGGTAAGTGGATGTCAAGACAGCTTTTTTAAATGGCTGTCTTGAAGAAAGCATCTATATGGTGCAACCAGAAGATTTTGTAGCTAAAGGCTAAGAGCAGAAAGTCTGCAAGCTACTTAGGTCCATTTATGGACTTAAGCAAGCTTCAAGATCATGGAATCTAAAATTTGATGAGACGATCAAGTCTTATGGTTTCGATCAAAATGTTGATGAACCTTGTGTATACAAATACATCAAAGACAAGAAAGTAGTTTTCCTAGTTCTTTACGTAGATGATATTTTGCTCATTGGGAATGATGTGAAAACATTATCTAATGTAAAGAAGTAGCTAGCCGAGCAATTCCAAATGAAAGATTTGGGAGAAGCAAGTTATGTACTTGGGATCCAGATTATTCGAGATCGCAAGAACAGACTTTTGGCACTGTCTCAAGCATCTTATATTGAGAAAGTGCTCATTCGTTTTTTAATGCAAAACACCAAAAAAGGACAGTTCCCTTCTCGACATGGAGTTATCCTTTCTAAAGAGCAATGTCCCAAGACACCTCAAGAGGAAGAGGATATGAGACGGGTTCCTTATGCATCTGCAGTTGGCAGCCTTATTTACACCATATTGTATACTAGGCCTGACATATGCTACGCAGTAGGAATAGTCAGTCGTTTTCAATCAAATCTAGGATTAGATCACTGGATAGCGGTAAAGCATATTCTCAAGTATCTTAGGAGAAAGAGAAATTATATGCTGGTTTATTCAAGTCAGGAATTGATTCTTACTAGTTTCACTGATTCTGATTTTCAATCAGACAAAGATACTCGTAAGTCGATGTATTGGGTCAGTGTTCACTCTTAGTGGTGGAGCCGTTATCTGGAGAAGTGTTAAATAATCTAGCACTACAGATTCTGCTATAGAAGCATAATATATAGCAGCTTGTGAAGTAGCTAAAGAAGCAGTTTGGCTCGAAAAGTTCTTTACTAATTTGGAAGTTGTTCCAAATATGAATAAGCCATTGATTTTATACTGCGATAATAGTGGAGTGGTAGTGAATTCAAAAGAACCAAGAAGTCACAAGAGAGGAAAGCATATAGAGAGGAAGTATCATCTGATTAGAGAGATAGTACATCGAGGAGACGTGGCCGTTATGAAGATAGCATCCGAAAACAACATTGCTGATCCTTTTACAAAAACGCTTCTAGCAAAGACTTTTGAAAGTCACTTGGAGGGTTTAGGATTGAAAGACATGTCTCACCTACTTTAGGGCAAGTGGGAGATTGTTAGGGTTTATGCCCTACAAGCATATATACTTTGGATATTTGTTGAATTAATAAAATGACATTTTTCTAATTGAATTTGTGGATAATTGGTATGTCTTTAAATATCAGAAAATCCCTAGTTTATTTATGTGACCACAAATTTAGTATATAAGTGTTATATACATGAGGATTAAATTTATGGATAATAAACTAAATATAGTCCACAATAATTAATTAAAGTTTGGGATCTTTAATTAAATATTATTAGTATGATCCATTAACATTGAGAATGTAATAGTCTTATCCGGACTATTGATGTGTTGACATCAAAATGAAGGTATTTTATATAATTCAATTATATAGGACTGGACCAAACATAATTTGAATCTCACATAAATTCTGTTAACTGTTGAGAGTTCAAATAATGTCACTAGATGATCATATGTAGATCAATCTTAATCCTGAGTAGTTATGGACTCCTATTTATAACATTATGTTCTTTGACATACTTGTTAAAGATTTGTTTTTTAAACAGATCGAAATACTTGTATCTTGGGAGCATGATGAGATGAGCAGCTAGGAATATAACTTACAGATATAGAATCCATTCCTTCCATTAGAAAGCTAGAAAGATGATTCCCTTGTGTATTGATTCAGGACTTGAACAGTTTGAGTACTCAATTTATAATAAATTTATAAATTAATTGTTCATTGGAGAGTCAATGGTACACAAGGGTAAAGATGTAATTGGAGAGGTAAACGGAACATGACCTAGCTCCAATTATGAATTGTCTATGGAGGATTGAACTACATGTAATGATTAAATCAATAGACTGCTCGCTATTTTCTGAGTAAATTAATTCTGTAATTTCAAGAGTACAATTTCGGATTTTTAGTGGAGTAATACTGGAATTAATAAATTAGACAAATTAATTAAAGAGTTTAATTAATTGTCGTAATTTATTAGAGCTTGAATTACAGGTCCATGAGTCCCCAATTCCACCTCTTACAAACACTGTACTGGATATTATATTATTTCTGTTACTGCATACTTTGTCTAGATAAATAGTTTATCTGTATGTAGTTAATGACTGTTATTAATTAATTAATTAATTAATTAATTTTGAATTAATTAATTTAAATTTATGGAGGAATAAGTTTTCCAGCTTGTTTAAATTTTGAATTTAAGAAAAAAATATATCTAATTATGATATAATTAGATAAAAAAAATTGGGAAACTGACTGAAAATGAAACACTTTTCTGAATTATTTGCTAGTTTTTATATATATATATATATTAATTAATTAGATTAAATATATATATATATATAAAAATTTAAAGTTTACGTTTTTAAAAAAAAAAATAAAAACAAAGCTAACGTTTTGTTTAAAAAGTTATATATATATATATTAATTTGATTAATATAATTATTTATTAAATAGTTTTATAAAAATATATGTATATATATAANNNNATCCTTCTGTCTACCTCTATGTGGAACTCAAGATTCAAACTCCTTAAGACGTATATTTTGCTTCATCTTTTTTTTTTCATTACTAATGAAATATATCAGAATTAAAGAAAGAAAGTGACAAGTTTCTTAAATTTCTAGCATAATTGGTATAGTATCTTTAGATGAATATTGGTTTAAAGAAGATTAGGTGTGGCTTAGCTGTTAAGGGAAATTCTATATAAGTAGTTGTATGTGTATAATCGATTTATGTTTATTTAGATGAAAAGCAGATTAACAGCATTGAGGAATGTCGAGTAGATGTGGATGACAAGCAAACTCAGCATCAGGAGAGTCAAGCAAGCACAAGTAGTAGTACTCCTTTTAAGGGGGATAAACCCCAAGATAGGCAGTGTTGAATGAAGTAAAAGCTGAAATAGAAGCACAAAAGAAAGACAATAATCATCCCATTAAAAAGATACCAAAAGTTCCAGCGATCTTGCTGGGACGAGACGGAGATTCGAAGCAGTATTTCACGCCGAGATTTATCGCGATTGGTCTTGTTCATGCTGGCAACACCAAGTTGGTGAAAAGGGAACTCAAAGTTAGACTGGCAGCAAAATTTATAAAAGCTACCGGCCAAGATCCTGAGCAGTTGCTTGGAGAAATCAATGCTAACATTGCGAAACTGGTGACTCACTTTGATGAGAATGTGATTAAGTCCTATAGCAAAGAGAGACTGGGCAGGATTTTGTTCTTGGATGGTTGTTCAGTACTACAGTTCATACACAGCGTTGCTTGTTATGATCTTTTGGATATCGAGATAAATAATGGCCAAGCAACGTTGATCCAGCAGGACTTGTTTTTGTTAGAGAACCAAATCCCTTTCTGTGTCCTTGAGTTGTTAATGAAATCTATTAAAGAGAAAAAAAATGTCCAAGTTCTGAAGCAATCTATTCTGAAGCAATCTATTGGGATTTTTATTAATATGAATCTTATGGAGACGGAGATGTCTTCGCCGACGACTTTGCCTATAAGTTATTGGGAAAAAAAATGTCCCGGTTCATCTTCTTGATCTTCTCCGAACAGCACTTCTCTATGATGGTAATCGGTCAACCGAGCCAAACACTAGCAAAAGCAGTCCCAAGTACGAACGGTCATTTCGGAATGTTCAAGACCTTAAAGCCGCAGGGATCTGGTTGAAGCCAAGTGGAACTCTCAGCTTGAAAGACATATCTTTTGATTCCGGATATTGTTGTACTGGTTACCTTAAACTCCCTAAGCTCACCGTCGATGAATCTACGGGATCTAAGCTGTTGAATTTGGTGGCTTATGAAATGTGCTCCGAAAATTGTAAGACCGGATATGGGGTAACTTCTTACCTAAGTTTTTTAGACTTGTTGATTGACAATGAACAAGATGTTAAGGACCTAAGGTCAGCGGAAACCGTCTTAGTAGTGACCTTGAAGTGGCTGAACTATTCAATAAGATAGGCAGTGATTTGGTGCCTGACGATGCTTATTTAGATGTCAAAAACGACATACGAAACCACTATGACACAAGATGTGCACCATGGATGGTTCAAATGTGTCACGACCACTGTAGTAGCCCCTGGACTTTGATTGCTTTGGTTGCCGCTGTATTTGCACTCTTTCTTACCGCGGTTGGGACTTGGTTCACAGCTTTTTCCAGTGATTGAGAACTTATATAATATATATATTACATATATATGCAATCGTAAAAGGTGCAAACTGAGCTTCTATCATAGGATATTGAACTTGCAATGTTAACTTCACTCTCCAATTTTCATAATTTGCTGTCTTGCTTCTTTCTGGATTGTAGTGGGGATACGGTCCATGTTTTGCATGCTTCATGTTTGCTTGGTATCATTTAATATATCATTTTACCTTGCTCTTAATAATGAAACACCGAATTAGTAGGGTATTCATAGATTTCTTTTTTTTGTACACACGCAACAATTTTCCCTCCAATTTTGATAAAAACCGAAGACTGACAGAAGATAAGCGTGTCCTCAACCACGTAGATTCACCCTTAGTCCTATGGCTTTACAGGGCTGTTTCTTCTAACCAAGGCCGTTTCTGTCCTCGCTTAGCTGCCATCGTCCTAGGCCTCTACCGATCATACCTCCGCTATCACCCTCCCAGAACTTGATCAACCGAACCGCAGACCATCACTGGTTTTACTTTTAGCAAAATTTGAAGCAGAATCCAAAGTCAGAAGTTACATTTTTTTGCATCTAAAATTAACTTTAATTGTATTGCTTTCTATGAAAAGTATCCTTTTGAAAAATTCAATCCCAACCAGGGCCATTAAATAACATTTGAAAATAACTTACCGCTTGAGCAGCGAGTCCTAATGCAGTTTCTCGTGATAACCGTGCAGCTACACCTCCATCAGCCACATAGCCTCTATTGCTTGCAAATGCAAAAGCCCTCCCGGCACCACTTCAAAATTTCCAAAACAAGACACTAAAGTTAATCGACTTCAGTTTAAGATAGTTTTTTAATTCATGCTTGCATATGTGAACATGCAAAAGATGCCCCCTGTCAAGAGTCAGAGCATCAGATATATACCCAACAGCGCCAGCAGCATCTGACAATCTCTCATTCATTTTCCGGACCTTGCCTACAGCTCCAAATAGATTAGCTCTTCATCTTCTTCTGTTGCAGCTTCTCCCAAATGCATAACTAATTTTGAGCAAATAATGGAACATGACATAAGATAACAATTTAGTTCCTCATGAATTTAGAATATAATACCCTCATATGTAATTGGTGGTCAAATATGTGATCTTTCAGCGTAGTTTGACACGTTGGAATTATGTGTGTGTATTTAAAGAACATCATCATTGGTATTGTTGATGATTAACTAACAAATATATTCCACAAATGTCACATTTAATTAAAACTTCAGATTATATGAATTTGGCAGAAGTAGTGATTTTTGGATTGAGATGATGTCATCCGCTGACGTTTTGCACTGCGGTCAGTTTAGGGTAAGATCTTGTACCAGTTTAAAAAATGAAAAAAAAGATGGCCTATGATGGATGGTTGATCCGAAAGCTGTTAAGGTTTAGGGCCCTTAATTTACTTGTTATTGACTAAATTGGTCTAAAGTTTATAAAACTTGAGGCAGGCAAAGCAGATCTCACTAGAAGAGGTAGGGAAAATTCTGATTCACAATGCAATATCGTTATGAACTTGATGTATAAATAAAAATCTTCGAAAGGATAAACCCAACTGAGAAAATTACCAAGGTGCCTTTACAAAAACTGTTGTGAGATTTTCTACAAATGACAGGGTCAGTTTCAGGTAAAGGGAAAAAGTAATTACATATTGCTGCTTCACCAATGGCTGAGGCTATGCTAGGTTTTATTCTGACAAATATACCATGACCAGCCCATTCCTGAAAAAAAAAATTTGAACTATTTCTGCAAAAATTAGAGAAATGTGGAACACCGAAAATTATATTATAGTCTTACCTCAAACATTTAGCAAGCATGTCATAGTATATATTATAGGAAATGTTGGGACATAGCTTAAACAAACAATCTAATGTAGTAACAAGGTTCTAATTCTACAGTAACGTTCAGTATGAGATTAAAAACAGCAAAGCTGATACTGAGAAACTTTTCTTTTTAATCTGACTGGAAATTCATCTGATGATAGAGGTGTATTCGCCATAAGCTGATCAAAGAATTGTTAGGGTTTATGCCCTAAAAGCATGTATATTTTAGATATTTACGGAATTAATAAAATGATATTTTTCTATTTGTGCATAATTGGTATGTCATTAAATATCAGAAAATCCCTAGTTTATTTATGTGACTACAAATTTAGTATATAAGTGTTATATACATGAGGATTAAATTTATGGATAATAAACTAAACATAGTCCGTAGTAATTAATTAAAGTTCGGGATTTTTAATTAAATATTATTAGTTCGGTCCATTAACATTGAAAATATAATAGTCTTATCCAGACTATTGATGTGTTGACATCATAATGGAGGTACTTTATATAATTTGATTATATAGGACTGGACTAGACATGATTTGAATCTCACGTAAATTTCGTTAACAGTTGAGAGTTCAAATAATGTCACTAGATGATTATATGTAGATCAATCTTAATCCTGAGTAATTATAGACTCCTATTTATAACATTACGTTCTTTAACATACTTGTTAAAGGTTTGTTTTTTAAACAGATCGAAATACTTGTATCTTGGGAGCATGGTGAGATGAGTAGCTGGGAATATAAACAGATATGGAATCTATTCCTTCCATCAGGAAGCTAGAAAGATGATTCTCTTGTGTATTGATTCAGAACTTGAACAGTTTAAGTATTCAATTTATAATAGATTTATAAATTGATTGTTCATTAGAGAATAAATGGTACACAAAGATAAAGATGTAATTAGAGAGGTAAATGGAATATAACTTAGCTTCAGTTATGAATTGTCTATAAAGGATTGAACTATATGTAATGATTAAATCGATGGACTACTCGCTGTTTTCTGAGTAAATTAATTCTGTAATTTCAAGAGTGCAATTCTGGATTTTTAGTAGAGTAATACTGGAATTAATAAATTAGATAAATTAATTAAAGAGTCTAATTAATTATCATAATTTATTAGAGCTTGAATTACAGGTTCATAGGTCCCCAATTCCACCTCTTACAAGCACTGTATTGGATATTACATTATTTCTATTAATGCATACTTTGTCTAGATAAATAGTTTATCTATATGTAATTAATATTGTTATTAAGTAATTTTGAATTAATTAATTTAAAGTTATGAGGAGATAAGTTTCCTAATTTATTTAAATTTTGAATTTAAAAATATCTAATTATCAGATAATTAGATAAATAGAAATTAGAAAACTGACTGAATTTTTTTTATAAATATATATATATAAATGAAAAAAAAACTTTAAGTTTGTTTTATAAAAAGAAAACGTACGGTTAAATATATATAAAATGATTAATTAATATGATTAATTAATTAATTTATTAAATCGTTTAATAAATAGAAATATATATATATATATGGTGAAACCCTAGCAGAATATATACATATTATTTTTCTACAGAGTCTGCATAAACTAGAAAGAAAAAGAATAGAGTTTTCCTATTCTCTGTAGAACAAACTCTTGCAATCTCATGTATTGAGAATATTGCAAGGTCCTAAAGTGTGAGTTTTAAGAAATTGTATGCAATACCCACACGTTCATCCAGTTGTGCTTGAGGCTTAGATTGGAAGATCGTGGTTTAGAAGACAGAAAAGTTAGGATTCGCTGATAGGCTACAAGAGATATTAGATCTATTCTCTTTGTATGTTCCTATTTGCGATCAATTAATACTATGCACTTATATAGTCAATTGTTTTAAGAAACTTTTTTGAATGTTCCTGGACCAATCTTCTACTGCAAAAATCGTTTTAAAACTAACAATTGGTACCAGAGCGGTTATATGAGTATATAGTATTAATGTTTTGTTTGCATGAGTAGGTGTTGTATTATTTTTTATATGTATTTGATTATGAATGGATAAGTTTTTATATGATGGATGTATGACTGATATTTGATCGTTAATTATATAGTTCCTTAGGTTTTAATTTTTTGTAATTTGTTTTGATTAGATCAAAATATATAAACCCTAATTTTAGGGTATAAGTTTTGTTGCATTTTTCTTTCTTTTTCCTTCTAAAGTACAAAGAAGATGATAGAAATATTTTCGCTTGAAGCCAACCTGATGTCCTAAAGAACTCACACAGAAAAAAAGGAAGTTTTTTTTTTTTAAATATAATATATTATATTAATATATCATTTTATTAAATAGTTTAATAAATATATATATAATTAATATATAATATGTGTATATATATTACGTTTTTAAGTAAACGGTTTTGTTATAAAAAAAAAAAAAAAGAACTTTTTTTTCTAATATATATATTAATGTATGTAATAGATATATATATATATATAGATATATAAAATTTAGTGTATATATATATGTAACTTAGGTTTGAAAAAAAAAAAACCAAATGGGCCCAGGCCCAGACTTAAGCCCAAAATGACTATTTAGATATTATATGGGCAGGTTAGTTTTATGAAACTATTTACAGAAATACCACTTTTTTACAAATCATAAATACCAAAAGAAGAAAGGAGGCCTAAGAAGACTAGCGGATAACTTTCGGGCCTGCGTGCCTTTGACTCTTTGTAATTTTAATACTTTATTGGGTTGTAATTTCCTAAGGAACTCGGCCAAATATTATTTTATTGTTATATTATATGTGATATGTATGACATGACCTTGCATTATAACATGCCATTCATTATACCTACTCATAGTCGTTTATGAATATCATGCATTCATGTTATATTCATGCTAAAATAGTTTGGTTAGAATATGACTAATTTAATTAGATTAAATAATTAAATAGGAATAAAAAAATTGAGTAATGTGCTTTAAGTTTAATAGTTAAATTTTGGTAATATCACACTTTTCTAATTTAGGTTATCCTTATTAATTAAATTAATTAGATTAGCCAAATTATTTCTATAATAATAAATTTAGATTCTTAGAAAATGTAGTAATTTATTTAGGACCAATAAGATTGGACTAATAGATTAACCTAGAAAATTATATTAGATATAATAACTAGGTTAAATAAAACATTAGACGTTTATTAGTAAAAACACATAGGAATTTAAAATAATGAGTGGGAGAAGGGTATATGACAATATATCCTACGGTCTCCATTATTAATTAAGCATCGTTAGATTTAATTGGTGCTTAGAGACGCCTAGATTTCGTCTTCCCTACGGAGGGTGTCTATTTAAATTAATAACAAGGCTTAATTTCCAAGAGATATGATTTTAGAATGTATTTCAAAATTGACCTACCCTACGGTGGAAATTTTAAGTTAAGTTGCTAAAATATGGAATAATGGGTCACACTCATGAGGATACAATTAGAATGTATCTTGACCATAAAACGGTAATTAATAAATAAAAGAAAATATGAGATATTTTGATATTTTATTTATTAATTGAGAATGTCTCAATTCAATTAATAATTATGTGACCTATCGTATGACGGCACCTAATTAGATAAAATTGAATTACCGTGGAATTAGTAATTAAGTTTATGTGTTTACTTGTATCATGCATCACGTTTACTATTCTGAATTCTTTGTGATATTTATTTTCAAATATGTTGAATGTTATTTTATTTATTTAATTTCAACAAACATGTCAACCTTGAATCCCATTATCGCTTTACTCGTAAACGAAAAATTAACTAGAGATAATTTTATCAAGTGGAAAAGTAATATGAATATCGTGGTTGTGTGAAGACTACAAGTTTGTGTTTACGGAAAAATGTTCTCCACAACCTGTCGCTAATGCTACTCGTGCTGCACGAGGAAGCTACAAGAAGTGGACTCATACTAATAATAAAGCTCGTTGCTACATGTTAGCAAGCATGACTGATGTACTTATAGTTAAGCACGAAAAGATAGAGACTACTTATGAGATAATGGAGTCCCCCCAGACTATGTTTGGACAACAATCTGATCAATCTCATCATGACGTCATTAAAAAGGCTATGAATGCGAAGATGAAGAGAGGAACTCCAGTGAGAGATCATGTTTTGAACATGATCAATTACTTTGGAGAGGCTGAAATTCATAGGGCTATGATCGATGACCGCACTCAAGTGAATATGATTCTAGAATCACTCTCACCTAATTTTCTTCATTTCAAGAGCAATTATATTATGAACAAGTTGAATTATACGATGACTAAACTGCTCAATGAACTACAAACCTTCAAATCAATATCAAAAGATAAAGGTAAAGATGGTTCAGCAACTGTTGCTGAAATATATATTATAGAAGAAAATCCCTCTACCTCTAACAAAAACAAGAAGAGGAAGAGCAAGGGTGGCTCTAGGTCTAACCCTAAAAAAAGTAAGAAGGGCAACACAAGTACCAAGAAGAACAACTCCAAGGAAAAGAAGTCTAAGGGAAAATGTTTTCACTGTAGAGTTGAAAGGCATTGGAAGAGAAACTGTAACAAGTATCTCTCCGAATTGAAAGAGAAGAAGAAAGGTAAATATGATTTACTTGTTCTAGAAGCTTGTTTAGTAGAAGAAGATTTATTTGGTATATCTTCCTGGATAGTTGTTTCAAGGGCCATTAATCATGTTTATTCTTCTTTTCAGATGCTTAGTTTTTCAAGGGAGCTTGCCAATGGGGAATTCACGATGAGAGTGGGCAATGGAGCCAAAGTTTCGGAAAAAATAGTGGGAGTCATTCGTCTTCATTTTAGGAATAAATTTTTGTTATTGAACAATATTTCTGTTCCTGGTTTTTATAGGAATTTGATTTTTGTTTCAAGACTATTTGAATAAATACTTGGTGTTTCTTTTCTTAATAATGAGATTGTTATTTCTAGAAATGGTTTAAATATTTGTTCTGTAAAAATGGAGAATCGACTTTATATGTTAAGGCCGGACAAACAATCACTGCTTAATACCGAAATGTTTAAAGTAGAACATCCCAAACCTAAAAAGCAAAAAGTTTCTCATGACAATGATACATATATTTGGTACTTTAGGTTAGGGTATATCAATCCAGATAGGATAAACAGACTTGTAAAGCATGGTCTTTTAAGAGAGCTAAAAATTGGCACTTTACCAGTTTGTGAACCTTGTCTAGAAGGCAAAATAACTAAGAGACCTTTCTCAGTAAAGTGCGAAAGGGCCAAAGAACTGCTTGAGCTTGTGCATAGCGATGCCTGTGGTCCATTAAATGTACAAACAAGAGGCGGTTATGAATACTTTGTCACATTTATTGACGATTATTCACGATATGCATATGTGTACCTAATACAAAGAAAATCTGAAACCTTTGAAAAGTTCAAAGAATTTACAATAGAAGCTGAAAAGTAATTAGGTAAGTCATTAAAAACTCTTCGATCAGATCGAGGAGATGAATACCTTGATAATGAATTCGAAGATCACTTGCTCGAGAATGGCATCCTATCCCAACTCATAGCACCTGGAACACCACAACAGAATGGTGTTGCAGAAAGGAAAAACCGAACGTTGCTTGATATGGTTAGATCAATGATAAGCTACTCTTCCCTACCACTCCCATTATGGGATTATGCATTACAAACCGCTGTTTATATTTTGAATGTAGTACCTTCTAAGTCTATCCAAAAGACAACTTTAGAGTTGTAGAATGGGCGTAAACTTAGTTTACATCATATTCGCATATGGGGGTGCCCAGCACATGTACTAAAAGAAAAGATTGGGAAGCTAAAACGAAAAGATTGGGAAGCTAAAACCACGTACAGAGGTTTGTTTATTTGTAGGTTATCCAAAAGGCACAAAAGGAGGTTTGTTTTATAGTCCTCAAGAGAAAAGGATATTTATATCGACAAATGCCACTTTTCTTGAAAATGACTATATGACAGATTTCAAACCTCGAAGTAAAGTTGTACTAGAAGAGTTACTTTCTGATCAGATCAGACCATAACTAATAATAGTTGTTGAACTAATAACTAATAACAGTTGTTGATCAGATCAGACCACTATTCCAGATCAAAATACCTTGGCAACTCGACGTATTGGGAGGGTTATTAGACCACCTACTCGCTACAGGGAAGTTGGAGGAGCACATGTTACTATTTCCGATAGTAGCCAAGATGACCCATTGACATACAAGCATGCAATGGAAGATTCTGATAAGGAAAAATAGCAAGACACTATGAACCAAGAAATGGAATCTATGTATTCTAATTCTGTCTGGAAACTTGTAGATCCACCTGAAGATGTCAGGCCCATTAGATGTAAATGGATCTATAAAAGAAAAAGAGGTGTGGATGAAAAAGTTAAAACGTTCAAAGCTAGGTTAGTGGCAAAGGGTTATACCCAAAAAGAGGAAGTTGATTATAAAGAGACATTCTCGCCAGTAGCTATGCGTAAATCTATACATATCTTCTTATCTATTACTGCATGTTTAGACTATGAAATACGACAAATAGGTGTCAAGACAGCTTTTTGAATGGTTATCTTGAAGAAAGCATTTATATGGTACAACCAGAAGGTTTTGTAGCTAAAGGCCAAGAGCATAAAGTCTGAAAGCTACTTAGGTCCATTTATGGACTTAAGCAAACTTCAAGATCATGGAATTTAAGATTTGATGAGATGATTAAATCTTATGATTTCGATCAAAATATTGATGAACTTTGTGTATACAAGTATATCAAAGACAAGAAAGTGGTCTTCCTAGTTCTTTATGTAGATTATATTTTTCTCATTAGGAATGATATGGAAATATTATCTATTGTAAAGAAGTGGGTAGCCGAGCAATTCCAAACAAAAGAATTGGGAGAAGCAAGTTATGTTTTTGGGATCCAGATTATTCGAGATCGCAAGAACAGACTTTTGGCACTATCTCAAGCATCTTATATTGATAAGGTGCTCATTCGTTTTTTGATGCAAAACTCTAAGGAAGGACAGTTGCCTTCCCGACATAGAGTTATCTTTTCCAAAGAGCAATGTCCTAAGACACCTCAAGAGGAAGAGGATATGAAATGGGTTCCTTATGCATCTGCAGTTGGCAGCCTTATGTACACCATGTTGTGTACTAGGCCTGACATATGTTACGCAGTAGGGATAGTCAGTCGTTTTCAATCTAATCTAGGATTAGATCACTGGATAGCAGTAAAGCATATTTTCAAGTATCTTAGGAGAACGAGAAATTATATGCTGGTTTATTTAAGTCAGGACTTAATTCCTACTGATTACACTGATTCTGATTTTCAATTAGACGAAGATACTTGAAAGTCAATGTCTGGGTCAGTATTCACTCTTGGTGGTGGAGCTATTGTCCGAAGAAGTATTAATAATCCAACACTGCAGATTCTACTATGGAAGCATAATACATAGCAGCTTGTGAAGCAGCTAAAGAAGCAGTTTGACTCAGAAAATTCTTTATTGATTTGGAAATTATTCCAAATATGGATAAGTCATTGACTTTATACTGTGACAACAGTAGAGCGGTGGCGAATTCAAAAGAACCAAGAAGTCAGAAGAGAGGAAAGCATATAGAGAGGAAGTATCATCTGATTAGAGAGATAGTACATCAAGGAAACGTGACAATTATGAAGATAGCATCCGAAACGAATATTGCTAATCCTTTTACAAAAACGCTTCCAGCGAAGACTTTTGAGAGTCACTTGGAGGGTTTAGGATTGAGAGATATGTCTCACCTGCTCTAGGGTAAGTGGGAGATTATAAGGGTTTATACCCTAAAAGTATGTATATTTTGGATATTTGCTAAATTAATAAAATGACATTTTTCTATTTGAATTTGTGCATAATTGGTATATCATTAAATATCAGAAAATCCCTAGTTTATTTATATGACCACAAATTTAGTATATAAGTGTTATATACATGATGATTAAATTTATGGATAATAAACTAAACATGATCCGTAATAATTAATTAAAGTTTGGGATCTTTAATTAAATATTATTACTACGGTCTATTAACATTGAGAATGTAATAGTCTTATCCGGACTATTGATGTGTTGACATCATAATGGAGGTACTTTATATAATTTCATTATATAGGACAGGACTAGACATGATTTGAATCTCACATAAATTCCGTTAACTGTTGAGAGTTCAAATAATGTCACTAGATGATCATATGTAGATCAGTCTTAATCCTGAGTAATTATAGACTCCTATTTACAACATTGTATTCTTTAACGTACTTGTTAAAGGTTTATTTTTTAAACAGATCGAAATATTTGTATCTTGGGAGTATGATGAGATGAGTAGCTGGAAATGTAACTTACAGATATAGAATCTATTCCTTCCATCAGGAAGTTAGAAAGATGATTCCGTTGTATATTGATTTAGGACTTGAACAGTTTGAGTACTCAATTTATAATAGATTTATAAATTAATTGTTTATTAGAGAATCAATGGTACACAAGGATAAAGATGTAATTGGAGAGGTAAACGGAATATAACATAGCTCCAATTATGAATTGTCTATGGATGATTGAACTACATGTAATGATTAAATCGATGGACTGCTTACTGTTTTCGGAGTAAATTAATTCAGTAATTTCGAGAGTGCAATTCCAGATTTTTAGTAGAGTAATACTGGAATTATTAAATTAGACAAATTAATTAAAGAGTTTAATTAATTATCATAATTTATTGGAGCTTGAATTACAGGTTCATAGATCCCAACTTCACCTCTTATAAATACTGCGCTGGATATTACATTATTTCTGTTATTGTACACTTTATCTAGATAAATAGTTTATCTATATGTAATTAATAATTATTATTAATTAATTTTGAATTAATTAATTTAAATTTATGGAGAGATAAGTTTTTTAATTTGTTTAAATTTTGAATTTAAAAATATCTAATTATCAGATAATTAGATAAATAGAAATTAGGAAATTGACTGAATTTTTCTTATATATATATTAATTAGATTAATTAATTTAAATATATATATATATAAATAAAAAAAATGCTTTACGTTTGTTTTATAAAAAGAAAACATATGGTTCAATATATATATATATATAATGATTAATTAATATGATTAGTTAATTAACTTATTAAAAGTTTAATAAATAGATATATATATATGGTGAAACCCTAGCAGAATATATACGTATTATTTTTCTACAGAGCCTCCATAAACTAGAGAGAAAAAGAATAGAATCTTCATATTCTCTGTAGAATAAAATCTTGCAATCTCATATGTTGAGAATATTACAAGGACATAAAGTGTGAGTTTTAAGAAATTGTACACAACATCCATACGTTTATCTAGTTATGCTTGAGGCTTAGATTGAAAGATTGTGGATTAGAAGACAGAAAAGCTAAGATCCGCTGATAGGCTACAAGAGGTATTAGATCTATTCTCTTTGTATGTTCCTATTTGCTATGAATTAATACTATGCGCTCATATAGTCAATTGTTTTGAGAAAAATTTTTGAACGTTCCTGGACCAATCTTCCGCTGCGAAAATCATTTTAAAATCAACAAGAATCTATAATTTTAATGAACAAACCTACAGAACTTTCAATTTGTGTTCTACAGCAAATGACATAAGAAGTTCATCTTCTGAAAGTAGTGGTCTTAGCTCTAAGATGATTTCCTTAGCTGAAATACCAACAAATAGTCTAGGAATGAAAACATTTAATAATCCATCTTAGTACATAAACTATGGAAGTTTCTTACCTAAAGTTTATAAGTGATCCGATGATCTTGAGTAAAACAATTGAACTGACTATTTTGTTTCTTGGATTACCTTATCAAAAAATAATAATAATAATTTGTTTCTTAGGTTACAAGATACTAATCTTAGTTTTTTTTCCTTTTTTCTTCCTCTTGTTATCTGGGGGATCATGTAATTTGAAGGGGACAGATTTTCAAATTAGTTAATGATTAGTGAAATATTTCCTTGGAAGAGTTCAGTGCTTTCTCCTCAACTTCCTTCTTCAACTTCTTCTTCCTATTCTTAAACAGTTCCAGAAAATACTTTAACAAAGTTTCATAAAAAATCTAGTGTCAAGTGAAGATTAAAAACTTTAGTAAGGAAAACTATAAAAACTCATTTTTTAGGGGCAAATTGGTCATTTGACCATAAAAAAAATTAAATATATATATATATTAGTTTCTCTCTCTCTCTCTCATCCTCTCCCCCTCTTAATCTCACTCTCTCTCTCATCTATCCATGTCTTGGCCAAAGGAGATGCAGGAGGTCACTGGAGCTCGTCCAGCCATTGTCTAGACCGCCAGATCACTGGTGAGGTCCTTCCATGTCGCCAAGGAGCTGCACCGCCCGTCCTTGATTGCCCCCGAGCTCCCCGTCGCTAGAAAACACCATTAGAGGCCATGAGGAAATTTTGATTTTCGGCGCCGATTCAGACCGTTTCAGGCCATGTTCTTGGGCTCGTTGAGTTCGTATCGTCGAGAGGAACCTCAAGGTATATATCTCGTGACCCCATTTTGCCCGAATCAAAAGTTGCCATTTTTGTGTATTTTTGAGCTTGAGTTTGACTTTTGATTCGACCATTAGATTTTGTTTTCGATCTCATTTTCGGAATGTACTCGGAAAATGGCGAAGTTTAATGTATATATTGACTATGTTTGGTAACCGGCACGAAAAAACGATATCTAACAGCTTAGATTTTGTCTCGTTTTGTGTGTCACTAGTTTGATGTCAGTCCGGACCCAAATTAGTCGGGTTATATGTTTAACTTAACTATTTTGGGCATTAGAAATTCAATAAAGAGGTCCGCTTATTGATTTGAAGCTCCGTTGACAAGTTAATTTTTTCCCAAATGAGCGATCGAGGGCATAGAATTAGTTCTTGACTCTTTGAACGATCGTCCAACGGCATCTTGAGCATCCATTAGCGTGGTATTACTATTATAGTGAGGTAGGGATTCAATTATCTCTGTTTTACATCGTTTTGAATAAAATTTAATTTCTGCAACACATGATGACAAACGTGGTTTTAGAATTATTTTGGATATATGTGATGGAATTGAACGGTATTATATATATTGGATTGTTTTGGGACTTTTCTGAGTGCAGGTTATTTTTGGATATGTTAAAATAGAGCCGTTATGCTACCCATTTTTCTATAAATTATAATTAACTATTTTATTAAAAACCAGAGTATTACTTGAACTTAAATTACTGCATGGCTATTTTTACACATCAATTCAGAGTACACGTGTCATAGGATCATACATGAGTACCAGGCTAGCATAATGGAATTTTTACAGTGTGGCACTATGGCCCTACCGACGGTGCAGAGTCCGTGAACCTATGCGAGGTTTTTCTTTTGATTACCTCCCTATTTGGCAGGCGTAGGCAATGCGGTTGCCCTTCCAGGTTTAGTAGGCGACACATGGGTGTCCCCTCCGGTTATGGGCTAGGTGTTAGGTAGGCTGTATGGCACACGTAGTGTCAATACCCTGGTTTCCGTTGATGAGAGGTGGTGAACTCATAGTTATGGGTTGATTTGTGTCATGTGTTTATGGACTAATTGATTTTCGGATATCATGCTTTTCATATATCTATATATATGTATGTGCAGACGGACTACCAATTTTGGATATTTTTATGTATATATACACATATGGTTTTGCAAATATATTTTGGATTAAACTAACCATGCAGTGGCTTTCTGTCACCAAAAAAGTTTTTAAATGAGGTAACAGCTTTCCTATTGAGTTTTCGAGCTCACCCCTCCTATTTTTCCTTCGTTTCTGGTGGTTGTCTATCCGAGTCAATTGTCTCGATGGCCAGACAAGTCGTTTGGCTTACATTTGCAGTCTTATTCCTATTCTTCTTCGGTTAGTCCTTATACCTTGTCCTATTCTTTTTTATTTCTAACTATTTAGCAAAGTTTGTTGTTTATGCTAAGTGAATGTATGAGGACGTATTTACAAATATTTGAGGATTTGGTGTATAAACGGACACTATAATTCCCGAAGAGCATATTTCTAAAGTTTTAACTACTTGAAATTTTGACAACTGTGTAATTTAAATTTTAGACATTTGGATTCCAGATTTAAAAAATCTATTAAATCAATACTGTAGTTTTATTAAAATAGGTTTTTGTACAACTTAATTATGTTTTCTTGAATTTTAATTGGTGTATCTATTTTTATAAATTAAACTAAGGATGGACCCTTTTTTATATAGAATTTCTAATGATATAAGGACTAAAATGAAAACCCAAATGCTTGTTTTCCTCCGAGCTTTTATAAATTCTTTATTTATTTTTATATACACTTAAAATTACTAAAAATCACGATCTTGGATTTTGAGTCATAACAAAAACGCAACAACTGACACTTTCTTACAATATTTGTCAGTTTAATGGAATGAAAAGAACTAATTTGAGTGCAAAAGGTAGCACAGATAATAGTAAAAGTAATAAACATAAAATGAAAAATAATACCAACTCCAACCGATTTTAACTTATGTATTTGAGGTTTCATACTAAAGATTATCACATCACACTCTTCAACTTCCTGTCATGACATTGAAATGGAAAAGGAGAACTTAAGCATAACATAATGTCATAGCAACAACATTGATAAGAATGTACAAATTTCACATTTAATTATTTAGATACGAGATTAAGAGAAAACAAAGACAGTTCAGCGAAAAGAATTTGATAGTTCACAGATCTTCTCGGAGCACATTTTCGATTTTTTTTTTTTGATGGGCATTAATGAATACCAGAAAAGCAGAATAAATAAGTCTTCTCTGCTGTTCAGCTGCTTCAATTCAAATTAAGCTGTTGTTTTTAAACAATGCAGTGATGCACATGAATAAATTGGAACCTTACTAGGTCAAATTACAAGAATTATTAAACAATATTTTTTCCTTCTTAACTTCCTCTATAGTCTTCTTGGTAAGCATTAATAAAGACAAGCAAAATTCTACCCCAACAAAGGAACTACAAAGATCATTTAAGCTACCACAAATTGTGTTAATATCAATTAGCTGCTCAATTAACACAATTGTATATGCACGTATATCTATGACCTTAATTCTAAGTAATTCTAATAATTCAATAATCTCAGTCTTTTTTCTTTTTTCTAATTATGACCCTTAGATGATCTTTGGTTCGTGAAATAGAATTAGAATCGTAATGGGAATTGTAATGGAATGGAATGAGAATAGGAATGTAAATTTTATTCTATTGTTTGGTTGAAAATTAGAATCATTAGTGGAATAAGAATTATTATATTTGATAAATAGTAGAATGGAATGGAATAAGTGTTGTATTCACTATAATACTAATTTTATATATTTTTCAACTATTAAAATTTAGTTGATAAAAAGTTATTATTTCAAATTAAAAAGTTCATTGTTTTATATAATTAGTTAGTAATATCGGAATAAAATAAACTACAAAAATTTATTTTCAATTTGGTAATTATTACTATTATGCTTAAAAAAATAATAAATTATTTTTAAATATGTGTGAATAACTTAATCTTAAAAAAGTAACAAAAATATAGTTGCATATTGAAATTCTATAAAATAATATTTCTATATGTGTGAAAAATGAGAAATAATGAATATTACTACTATTAAAATTCTTAAATGCATGTAAGAAAGTTTACGTTTTGTGAGCAAAAAGGGAAATAATATCAATTTAATTATGACTTAAGGAATGTAATGATAATTCCTTAGGAGAAGCAATGGAAGTAAAATTACGCCAATTAATAGAAATAAGTTTCCATTGGAATGAGAATTCCAGTTTTACTTTTTAAACCAAACGGTGGAATCGACAGTTTAGTGAAATGGTCATTCTATTCTAACGCCCATTCAATCCGACTAAACACGTCCTTAGAGATGAGGCTGTCATGTATCATCTCGGGTTGTCGCATTTCTTCACTTTCCTATCAGTTTGGTCCCGTTTACTTTCACATTTACTATGCCACTTTTCTAATACCACTTAATATAGTATCATGGGTTATCATTATTTTCAATTGACGATTTAGAACTTTATAGTCATTCACAATACAATGTCAACTTGAAGTCATCCTTGTCATTTGGCTTTGATCTTACCTGATTTGCCATTTGATTGGATGGGTGGATGCCTACACAAGAACTTGGCTTCAGAAAGAGACTTGTAATTCGGGTATTCTCTCCGTACTATTTTGAGTTCAAATCGTTCATGATTGGAATAAGAGGTAACACTAAGCTAAAGTCATGAACATGGCATGAGTAGTTGAGTGATAATATTATAAGATTACCATTAAAAATTGGCCATTCTTTACCCTTTCTTTTCCTTATTATTTTTTCTTTTTTTTTTTTTAAGGGCTTATTATTTTTGCCTTGGATGTTATAAGTCGTCTTTTTTCGGCTCTTCCGATATGAAAAATTTTAGAAATACACCCTATCATATTTATGTTTTCATAAGTAACCATTTCATCAGTTTTGCATATGAAAACTGACATGTAGCATTTATTTGAGGCTACTTGATATTTGTTTTTTATATTTTAATATTTTATTTCGGGGACAAAAATTAACAAATTATGTATTTCGAAGGCAAAAATGTACCAGAAACAGAAAAAAATATAATCTTATAACAAAATAACCGATTTTTGGATCCATTTTAAGTAAATGTTTGTTTTTCAAATCTTATAGTAAAATAGTCAATATATGAATGGATATACCAAGGGTAAAATACCCAGTATAAAAATTAATATAATTAAAGCTGATATATAGGTGGATATAATGAGGTAAAAAATAAACATACTCGATTATTTAGCAATAAAAAGACAAAATGTAAGTTTATTAAAATGAAGTGTAAAAAAAAAGGACACTCACTCCAATTTCTCAAAATAATTTATATAAAATAATCAAACCTTATTTTAAAAAACCATTTTTTTAGAAGTAAAATAACAATAATAGCCCCATGATTGTCAACTTCGATAATAAGCTACGTGAAACTTTATAATGTTGGGCCAAACTGAAATTAACCGTTGTTTTTCTTCTTTTATGCTAAAATTAAAAATATACATATATATATTTATATATATATAGGTTGCCAATCTAATAAGTATTTTTTTTTACTTATGTGTAGTTATTTTTTTTTAGCCGTTAGATCATCATCTAATAGTGATCTGACGGCTATTATGAGGTGCATGAAAAAATGTATATTATTAATGTTTTTTCTCTCTCTTACTTTTTAATATAAAAAAATGTGCAAGATAAATGAAACTAAAATGATACTTATATAGGTAAAAAAAAAAAAATTACCTACTAGATTGGTTCCCATATATATATATATATATATATTACTTCTCAAAGTAACTAATGTATATTACTTCTTAAGATCGAACTTGACAAAACTAAGTTTTTTTTACCAATATATATAATATATATTCGAGAGATTATAATGTAAGATTATGCTCAAAATAACATGGAGAACTAAATAAAGAAATAAGGTTTTGGTAAAAAAACAAAACAAAACATAAAAAAAAAAAAAAACCCCACAAGTTACAAACATGAAACTGTTTCAAGGAAACAAAAAGCTCGAAATCAATTCAGATCAACTTTTATCCAGATTTTACCATGGGAAGCAAAAATCCTGAAAATGGAAGTCATTGACCTAGCTTATGGCTGCGCTTGGTGGCAGAAATAATAGCATTCATCATGCTAGCACGAAAAGCACCCTTTTCAAGTTCATGAATCCCTGAAATGCTGATTCCTCCAGGTGAAGCAAATTGGTCTTTGAGCTGGCCCGGATGCTTTCCTGTTTTCATGACCATGGCTGCTGCTCCATAGAACTTAATCCACTTGACATTGAAAGAAAGAAAAAGAAATAAATATATCTTGCAAGTGAAGTAAGAACATCATAAATGTTCTGTATCATATTGTTTCGATATTCAAACTAGTTTGAAATGGGACATCACTATACTGGAGCTTTTCAAGAAAAGAAGTCTTAAATACAAGTATTTGTAAGGCCATCCTAGTTTATGAAAAATTATAGCAAAAATAAGGTTCAAACGAAACCATTTTCAGATTCTTTTCTGCTTACCTCGTTCTGTTTCAAACAGAACAAGACCAATAGGCATGCCTATTGATTGGAATCAAAACCAAAATTCTGGACTATCGATTATAAACAAGGAAAAAGAAAAGAAAGAAAATAGTGCATTGAGGAGATGTTATCAATTTCGAAGAGAAAAGGCCAACTAAGTTCTTGACTGACTAAATGATAGTGCCAAAACTTATAGCCTGAGCAGCAAGACCTAACACAGCTTCTCGGGGTAAGCCTGCTGCTCACCTCCATCAGCCATAACTCGTATTGCTACAAATGCAAATGCTATGCCGACACCATTGCATAATTTCCCACACAAGCAACCTTTTTAACAGACTAGCTACCAAAGTTTCCATTCAAGCTAAAGAATGTAACAGATGCCTCTGTCAAGAGTCAAATCACCAGATACGTACCCAACAGCGCCAGCAGCATCAGACAATTTCTCGTCCATTATCCACACCTTGCCAACAGCTCCAAATAGATTAGCTATTAGCTCCTCATCTTCTTTTGTAGCACCTTCTCCCAAATTCATAGCTGCATTTTGAGAAAATAATGGAATGTCATAAGATAAAAATTGTCATTTGTCCAATACTAGATCTTTCAATGTAGTTTGACATGTAGGACATATTAACTATCCATAAAGAAGTCCATCTTTAGAGTTGGTGGATAGATAACAAAAAACTTAGCAAATGTCCCACTTGACGAAAACACAGATCATATAAATTAGGTAGAAAGTAGTGGCTTCTAGTTTGAGGTTCAGCCATTGGCATTTTTCACTGCAGTGAGTTTAGGGTATGATTTGGACACGTCAGAAAGAGATGGCCCAAAAATACAAGAACAAAGGAACTCCTATAACTGATGGCGCTGGTGACCTGGAACTCGTCTTAAGTTTTGAGATCCATAATATTTCTAGTGAATGGGTGAATTGGGCTTAATAAAAGTTGGGGCAGGCAATACAGTAAATTTGATTGCATCAGTTAGGGAATTAAAATGCAAAATTGTAGTGATGAGCTTAATGTATAAGTCAAAATAATAAAGGAAAAAAAAAACCCAATGGGGAAAATAATGCCAAGATGCTTTTATAAAAACTGCACAGAGATCATTCTTCATGATAACATGGTAAGTTTCAGCTAAATGGAAAGAGTTGTCAACTATTGCTACTTCACCAACAGCTGAAGCTGTGCTTGGTACTATTCTGATAAATCTACCGTGACCAGCCCATTCCTAAGCAAAAATTTCAACCGTTCAAGCCAAAATCAGGGGTAATATGCAAGTCTGAAATACTTAATTGTATTCTAGGAAATGCTAAGGTACCACTCTAATGGAGTAAGGAAGCCTGTAATCTTAGAGTATTGCTCGGTACCAGTTAAAAATAGGAAAACAGAAACTGAGCGACTAAACAGAAACTGAGTGACTATGTTTTATCCAATTAAAAGTTCTTCATTTGATGACAAAGCGCGTTCAAAACAAGCTGCTAATATCATATACAACGACAAATTAACAAACCTGCAGAACTTTCAATTTGTGCCCTACAGCAAGTGACACAAGAAGTTTATCTTCTGAAATAGAGGGCCCAACTCCAAAATTACTTCCTTAACCGAAATACCATCAATTTAATTCATGAGTAAGAAAGTAAAGAAATATTGAAAATCTACCCCAGTGCACAACTGTGGAAGGTTCTAACAAATAGATGATAAGTGATAAGAAGGAAGCCAACTCCTTATTAATCTGATGTGATGATGTTGAGTAAGGTAGTTTAATCGAGCAGTTTATTTCTTAAATAACAAGATACTATCTAAGGTCTTTTCTTCTGTTAGCTAGGGGCACATGTAATGTGGGGGACAAAAGAAGTAAACTGAAAAATACAACCAGTTTCTACTGATCTAACTATCAGTAAAAGTGAACAGGCAAGAAAGTATTATGAGTGCACTCTATGGCTGGGAAAAGAACCATATTTAAACATGACAAGGAGAAGAGAAACATAAAGGAAACAGCGGCATACGCATTTGAGGCTTCACTACAAAAATAATCACATCACACTCTTCAACGACCTGATCTGGACAATAAAGTGAGAAAAGGGAACTGTAAGCATAATATAATGTGATAGCAGAAACATTAAAAAGAGTCTAGGAACTCAAATTTAATTGTTAAGATGTTGAGGGTAAAAGGAAACAAAAATAGTTCAGCCAAAAGAATGGGATACTCCTCTTGGAATATCCCAGGTGCCAAAATAACTGGGCCTTCTCTGCTGTCCAGCTGCTTAAACTAAGCTGCTCTGTATTTAAAAGACGAACATCACTAATTGAAACTTCAGTTATTCGAATCTCTCTTAGTTACTTTTACATCTTTCAAACACAGCAACATAACATAAGTCGTAAGTCAATTGTTAGACTTGCATTTATGGGAGGCCAGTTTCTCATCCAAAGTAAAGTCATTTTTATTCCCATATTAACTTCCTCTATAATCCTCTTGGTAAGCAATGAAGGCATACAAAATGCTTCTTCAGCAAGGAACTATAGATATCAATTCATATTCTACATATAAGTAAAAATATATAGTTTATACTTTCCTTTGCTTCCATAACCTTCTAAAGTCATAATAATATCCTACCAACAAAAGAACAATTTTCAATTTTTCATACAAGTCAACTAAACATTAGCACATAGAAAACCTTTTTCTTCTTATGTAATCTTTTGACTTTAAGAAATGGAAAATGCTAAACAGCACCACCGGTGCTTAAGCACTACAACTACAAATTAATAAAGGTGTAGTGTAAGTGTAAGGTGCTAAACACCACTAATGCTTCAATATGAGCCCCAAAAAGTATACTCAAAGGCCTAAGTGGCAGCACAAATAAGTTAACTGGCAACTGAAACATTAAATACCAAATTTGTACCTTGCTACTCTGCTGAAAAACCTGAACTCCAAGTGAAGTAAAAGCAACCATGCTCTCAAGATTCCGGTGCACTGTGAACATTCTCGAAGCCAGCAAAATTTCTAGCTTGACCAATCCAGTGGCGACAATTGATGCCAAGTTGCCTGCCCCAATGAACCCCAAATTGAAGTTGTCCTTGTCAATTGGTTTTAGTGCTTCCCCCTTTGCCATTTGATTGGAATCTCTGCCCAAAACTAACTAGTCTGAGCAACACCTGATCTTGGCTACAGAAAGAGTCTTGTAATGTAGTGGGCAGCATATAGTCTTGGCAGTTTCTGAAAGTATATACAAGTAGATTTTCAATTTCAAAGAGTGCATCCCTTCAAACCCTTGCCGTTACATTATCATTTACAAGCCTTAACTAGTTGGTATATAAATATAGCATATACTTCTAAACTATTTTGGTCAGCCTAAAAAAGTAAAAATTATTGAACAACGAAAAATTTAGCACACCTTACCCCGGACGGAAAAAAAAACTAAAGAAAAATGTAGGCACTAAACCATGAGCAGGCAAAAGAATTACCCACCACAATTTTTTTCAGTTAATAGCTTCTTTTGGGCCTTTCACTACTTTGCTTGGATGTGGGCACCGGAAGTTGCGAGGCAGCTCGAGCTGTAAGACGGTAGTGAGTTCTTTTTCATTTATCTGCCTATGCTTTTCAATTTTCACTAGGAAGTGTTTTTTATTTTTTTTTTTCATTTCTCCTAATTAAGATATTTTTAACATTTGAAGCTTTCTAATTTAATTTGGCATTTTCTTTTTGCTTGCGTTTATTAGGGTATCTTTAATTTGTCTTGCAAAATTTTACAAAATGAAGTAACAAATCCATTAAATTCGAAGCTTGCCTCAATTTTTAGATTTTTTTGTTTTTGTTATTTCCATTATGGGAATGGAATAATGACATAATATATTCAATTTATAACTATTCCGTAAAAATTAATCTAACTTTTGAATTCTGCGTAGGATGTAATTGTAATTGTAAATACTGTGGGACGAGATTGGTTTCTCAATTACTATCTTCATCCTGGCAATTTTTTTTTACGGTTGGTCCTATTGTCATAATTTGGTCTTTTCTCCCACATTTCGACTAAAACCACCCTCTATCTAAAATTTAAATTCAATTAATGCTTATTATACCAAAAGTTAGTATAACAACGAGATTATTAGATTTTGAAGAAAACGAAAGATTAAAGGGAAAATAGAAGAGAAAATGATGAACATAAGAATTTTAGAGTGGTTCAGTCTTTCGATCAAAGTGCCTACATTCACTATAGTCGATGTTATTCTCTCAATATACTAGTTACAAGATAGCTTATTAGTTATTTTTCTTTGCTCAGGAGCCTTATATTTATAGGCTTGAGAAGATAGGTTTCTGCTACAGATGAGATCTTTTCCAATATCAAAAAAGATTACAATAAATACGAATTTGAATTCGTATTTATCCCATCCTCCCAAGATCTAGTAAAATCTTTATTTGAGTAATCATATCTTTTAAATTCCAAATCCAATCCCAAATATCTTGGAAACTAGAATTTTAGATAGAGAAAATCTCGGGATTAAAATCTGTGAATTTGATGTATAACAATTGCCCCTCAGTTCTTGGTATCATTCTGTGCAGCAAGAACTTTTTCGCCTTCTCGATCTCTTCGGACTGCTTCTTTTTGCAAGGTGAAGGAAGGTGTCAAACCACCATTCCTTTATCTGCTTATATTTGTTGCGAGCTGAAAATAGGGGTCAAGTTAGGAGGTCGAATCTTTTCACTGAGTTGATGTTCTTTAGGAATGTCTTCTTCGTCGAATTTCTTCCGATATTGCTCGCATTATAACTTAAGAAAATTGTATTTCCCTTCATGTTGCGAGCAGCTTGGTTTTTACATATACTTGAAGAAAGTGTTTATTCTTTATAGTATAAAATAAACAGTTTGACTTAGCCATAACTTTGTTTTAAAAATGCTTCGTTTTAAGGCTAAGACCTTCAATTTGAGGGTTTATTCTTGTTTTAGTACTTATTACGATCCGACTACCTCGAACATGGTAGTTTTTGAATCTCGAGCTTTTCGATCTATTCGAGCACCCGATCTTTCGAACAAGTGTTTACTCGGACATGCGATCACACGAACTGGTCTATGCGATCTTTTCTCAAATCATAGTACTAGAACATGAAAGTTTATGGTTCACTACACATGCTCTCGTAGTCTCGAGGTGATAAGATAGCCAGAAAAGGACTTATTGGTAATATTTTCTAAGGTGTTCAGCGTTCCAAGCTCAGGGTAGCTCGTGTCCGTTCATTCCAGTAAGCTTGTAGGTTCTAGGAAGAATCTCTTGGGCAATCTTGTAAGGTCCCTCCCAATTTAGGCCGAGGGCTCTAGCTCCTCATTCTTAGGTGTTGGGCATTACCCTTCGCAGGACTAGGTCGCCTTTTCTGAACCATTTCTCTTGAACTCGCGAGTTGTAATATCGAGCTACCCTCTGCTGATTCGCTGCGACCCGTATTTGTGCCTGTTCGCATTTTTCCTCCAGGACATCTACATTTCCTTGTAGGAGCTCGTGGTTTGTTTCCTGGTTGTAAGCTTCTACTCTTTGAGTTTCTACTTCAAGTTCAACTGGTATCATCGCTTCTGCTCCATACGTCATCGAGAACGGAGTCTCATTTGTCGTAGTTCGAGTAGTTGTTCTGTAAGCCTAAAGTACTTTAGAGAGCTCGTCGATCCAAGCCCCTTTAAGCTTTTCGAGCTTAGTTTTTAGCTTCTGCTTAAGTATCTTGTTGATTGCTTTGACCTAACCATTGCTTTGAGGGTGAACAACAGCGGTGAAGCTCTTCGTTATACCATACTATTCGCAGAATTATTTCATTTCGTTATTCTCGAACTGCATACTATTATCTGACACGATTTTCTTTGGAACTCCGAACCTGTACATAATGGATTTTGCGATGAATCCAATGATCTTATTCGAGGTGATGGACGTCAGAGGTTCAGCTTCTACCCATTTGGTGAAGTAATCAACAGTGACCATTGTATACTTGGCTCCTCCTCTCCCAGTTAGAAGTGACCCAATCAAGGCAATTCCCCAGACTGCAAAAAGCCACGAAGAATTCATTGCAGTTAATTCGGTTGTTGGTGCTCTCTGAAAATGGGAGAAATGCTGACATTTGTCGTATCTTTGCACATAGTCCATCGCATCTTTTCTCATCATTGGCCAGTAATACCCTTGAAGCGCGACTTTTCTTGCCAGTGACTGCCCCTTAGAATGGTTATCACACACTCCCTCGTAGATTTCTCTAAGAATATGGGGTGCTTCTTCATCGTTTACATAACGAAGTAGCGGGACCGAGAAGCCTCGTCAATATGGCTTGTCATCAAGTAGGATGTATCGAGCAACTCGATGCTTCATCTTTCAGGCTTTTTCTTTTCCAATGGGCAGCTGACCATCCTTTAAGTATGAATAGATAGGATCTTTCTAGGACAACTTTTTTACATCAAGCACAGGCACAGATTTTTTTCCTTCAATACTCGGGGTCTCTAGAAATTCTATAGGGATTACATCGAGCAGGTTTGCATCCTTTGTTGAAGCGAGCTTTGACAAGGTGTCAGCATTAGTGTTTTGTGCTCGCGGGATCTGGTGAACCTCGACTTTCGCAAATTATGCGAGGAGCTCCCGAGACTTCGCTAAGTAGGACACCATCTTGGTACAGCGAGCTTGATACTCCTTGTTTATTTGTTTGACGATCAGCTGTGAATCATTGTAGATTGTAATGAGATCCACCTTCATTTCTCTTGCTAACCTAAGACCAGCTAGCAATGCTTCGCATTTGGCCTCGTTGTTCAAAGCCTTGAACCCGAAGCGAAGAGCGCAGTGAATCTTATGCTCGTCTGGGCTGATTAACATCAATCCTGCTCCCGATCCTTGCTCATTCGATGAACCGTCTACGAACAACTTGCACATAGCTATGTTCTTAGCTTGTTCTGGTGCAGCCTCCTCTGGGCGATATGTAAATTCAGCTACAAAATCAGCAATATCTTGTCCTTTGATGGCAGTTCTGGGAACGAACTTTATCTCGAACTGGCTGAGTTCGATCATCTATTTGAGGAGACGACCTGATGCCTCAGGCTTTTGGCAGATTTGCTTCAGAGGAAAGTTGGTTAATACATAGATAAGGTGAGCATGAAAGTACGGGGTTAGGTTTCTCGAACCCATAACTAAGGCATAAGCGAGCTTCCCCATCTCTGGGTAACATAGTTTGGCTTCAAGCAATCTCTTGCTCACGTAGTAGATAGGATATTGCACTCTACCTTCTTCTCGCATTAATGCCGACCAGATCGCATGTTCTGAAACAGCGAGGTACATGAAAAGCACCTCATTATCCACAGGTTTGAAGAGCAAAGGAGGTTTACTAAGATGAAGTTTCAGCTGCTAGAAGGCCTGCTCGCACCTCTCGGTCCATTCGAACGTTTTGGCTGTGGCTCGTGAAATGAATCTACTGAGAGCTACCACTCTCTCAGTTAGGCTTTATACTTCCTTGGACTTGCGAGGGGACTCTATGTCGAGCAGTTCCTGGCTTTTTTTGGAGTTGGCTTCGATTCCTCACTCATTCACCATGAATTCCAAAAATTTTCCCGAGACGACTCCGAAGGCACACTTTAGAGGATTGAGCTTCATGCGATAATGCCTCAGGATTTCGAATATCTCATCGAGGTGCCCGATATGATTGACTACTCACTTCGATTTCACGAGCATGTCGTCCATGTAGACCTCTATTGATATTCCAATCTGATCGACGAATATTTTGTTTACCAGTTATTGGTAGGTCGCACCGGCATTCTTCAAGCCAAACGGCATGAACTTGTAACAGTAAATTCCCCGATCTATTATGAATGACATATGTTCCTCGTCTAGCCTGTACATCGCGATCTGGTTATAGCTTGAGTAGGCATCTATGAAACTTAGCAGCTCGTGACTAGAAGTCGCATCAACGAGCTGATCGATTCAAGGAAGAGGAAAGCTATCCTTTAGGCAAGCTTTTTTTAGATTAGTAAAATTGACGCACGTTCTGTACTTCCCCGTGAGTTTCTTGACAAGGATTGGATTCGACAGCTAACTCGGATAGAATGATTCCCAAGTTAAGCCATTCTTCTCCAGTTTGTCGACCTCTTCTTTGAGGGTGGCATACTTTTCTGTGTCAAGAGCTCTCCTCTTTTGCCAGATTGGCTGGAAGTTTGGGTCAATATTAAGCTTGTGACTAATGACATTTAGGTCAATCCCTAACATGTTTGCATGGTTCTAGGCGAAGACATCCAGATTGTCTTTGAGGAATGTTTTAAGCTTTCTGCGCAGCTCGTCGCTGAGATTCTTGCCGATTTTTAGTGTTTTGGACTTGTTGTAGTTGTCCACTGGGAGTTCGGCGAGCTCCTCCATAGTTGCAATTTTCTTCTCCTCGTTGTTCATACGGGGATCCAGGTTCTCATCAATCGGTCCCAAACTCACGAACCACTGCTCACACGTTTGGATCTTTTCGACCTTTTCTCTACAGTCTTGATGGACTGGTTATAACATTCGCGAGCTTCGTGCTGCTCGCCTCGCAGAACTCCGACTCCTTCAGGGGTTGGAAACTTCATCGTTAGGTGATGAATCGAGGTGATTGCCTTTAACTCTCGGAGAGACGGTCTTCTGAGTACTGCATTTTAGGACCATCGGGCAATCTACTACGAGGAAGTCGGTCATGACGGTTGTTTGCCGAGGTCGCGCTCCCACGGTAAGTGCGAGTTGAATCACATCCAAGGCCACGACACTATCACCGGTGAACCTATAGAATTTGGCTGTAGTTGGCTTCAGGTGTTGCACTCCCAAACCCATCTTCTCGAGAGAGCTTAAATATAGAATGTCCACCGAGCTCCCATTATCGATCAGGGTTCGGTGAACGAGCATGTTGCTGATCTGAATAGTCACGACCAGGGGGTCATTGTGCGGATAATGAACTTTGCAAGCATCCTCTTCCGTGAAAGTGATCGGCTCATTCTCTCTACGGAAGCCCTTCATCAGACAGTCTTCAAGGTGGTGGACTTTCATCATTGGAGCTTCTCGAGCTTCACGAACATACTTCTTCTGGCTCGTCCTTGAACTCCCTGCGACATGAGCTCCTCTAAAAATGGTTCAGATTTCTCCTCGAATAAGATTGTCGTGAGCTGGGGAACCTGCTCTCCTTTCACTGTCCTCCCTTTGGTCGTAGTCTCTCCTCCTTTGGTATCTTCAGAGGTATCTCTGTCGGATCAATTCCTCGATCTCGTCCTTCAGGTCGTAACAGTCATTGGTGTCATGACCGTTATCGCAGTGGAATCGGCAGTACTTGTTTTCGTCCCTCCTCGCACCTTTTCCTTTAATAGGAAGAGGTCGTCTGTATGGGACTCTGTCCTCGGTATCCATCAATACATTCTCCCTACTATCGGTGAGCTCGGTGTAATAGGTGAACTTAGGAGAGCGAGAGTAACTCCTATCCTTTGCTCGAGGTTTCTTCTCATCTTTTTTCGAAGAAGATGCGACTTGCTCACCATTGCCTTTCCTCTTCTTCTTGTTTCTTTTTTTTGGCTCTCTGGTAGAAATCCCCACATCGGTGCAGTAGACTTTCAGAGTATTTCTCCAAATAGGTGTTTAGGGGTGAACTTCTCCCACTAGAGCTATCAAGCCTTGGTTACTTTAGCGGCTTCTTCATTGAACCAATTCAGATAGGAGTGAAGGCTCTCATTTTCTCTTTGCTTAACATTGGCTAATACTAAGCAGGGGGTGGCGTAGGCCCTGGAGGCCTGAAATTGGCGGATGAAGTCTTAGGAGAACTGTTGCTAGGAGGTTATTGATCCTTCCAACTTATTTTTAAACCACTTTTTCGCTCCTTTTGTGAGTATAATGACGAAGCACCAGCACTGGGCTAGTGGTTACACTCGGTTCAGATCCATAAGATCGTTGAATAAGTCTAGGTGGTCACGAGGGTCCATCTTTCACTCGTAGGCAGTGATGGTTGGCATCTTGAAGCCATCGGGTAAGGGGGTGTCCTGAATCTCATGTGAGAAGGGTGAGTATTCCCCTTCTACCTAATACTCCTCGCGAGCAGTCAGGCAGTTCAGCTCGTTTCATATGTGAGCTACTTCTTGAGCAAGCTGATCATCGACTGGGACCGAAGTAGTCGAACCCCTACTGGTCGCAGTCTGCAATGTACTCGCTCTTCGCTGGTTCAAGTGATCATGGAGATCGCATCCTTGTTCCCAATCTAAGTTTCCTGCTGCTCGGCCAACTCTCTTGAACACTGCATGTGGCGTGTGACCTGACGAATTCAGGTCACTGACCCTCTCGAGCATTTTCCCGAGGTGGTCTCGGGGGGAGATCTCCTGTTTTTGCCCTCTGCCTGATTTGGCTGGCTTCAGGAGCATCTCTATGATCACGAGCTCTTGAACTCTCGAGCACACGAACTCTCAAACTCATTGAATGGGACTCCTCGCGATCTTATTGTCTGGCGAGCTGATCGTCGCCTCGAACATAATCGTGTTGCTCAGCTGCTCGTACTGTAATCTCTGGCTGCTCATTTCAAGGTTGGTTTCTAGCCAACTGCTCGAGAAGATTTTGGATTGAGTTGATAGTAACTCGCACCTCGTCCAAAGTGTGATGCCCAAGATTCTCACATGCATAATAAGCCAATAATGAACATATTCATATTGCATAATAGACATATCAAGCAACTAGTAATAATTTTACGGTAAATAGCTCATTCTGATTGTTAAATGCTTTCGTTCTGTATTATTGTACTAATATTTGTTGAAGTGCTCCTGTGATATCTTGAATTCTAAAATGACACCCAATTCCTCACATAATTAGGGAGCCAATAATAACATGATTGCATAAAATTTTTTTTATATATATTAATGCATTTATGTGCGTAAAATTTTAGGAATTTCCTTCAGTATAATTGTTATTTTTACAATCTTTATTTTTGTGAATACTGATCATCATTTACTAAGTAAAATTTTACAGTGAAATGCTCAAGACAAGCTCATTGATACAAACTCGATGTGTATTATTAACTTAACCATCTTTGCATTTTAACATGATTATTCTTTTTGATATATCACTTAGTTGGAATAGTACTATTAAAGTAGATTAAGTTTATAGTGTGATGTATATTTTCATTTTAAGAGTCTTCTATTTAAAAAAAAAAAAAAAAAAAAGCTTATGAAGTATCTATATATATATTCTTACAAGTTTTTTTTTTGACATGTTCGTGTGTCTGTATTTTCTCTCTTTTATTAGTAATATAATGGTATTATATTATAAGTTGTACAGGTGTATAGTTTTCTTTAATTTATTAAAAATATCATTAAACTATATTTGTAAAATATATATTATACATTTGTTGCCTAGAGGGAAGACCGACTTAGTTAAGTCGGCACAACACTTAGTATAAAAGAGAAATTGTGCTTGATTTTACTAGTCAACTCTCCCACTACCGAAAATAATTTCTTCCGTAGCTATCCTATCTCTCTCTTTTTCATTGGAACACAACTAAAGAAAAAGGAATGAAGAGAGTTGTATATCATCTATTACCTCCACAGTGATATATAGTTAGAAGTGTTTCTTAGAAGGTACTTTCTTTATTTTGTTTCTTTTACCTCGTATTAATGGTAGTATAATTATATATATATTAGTTATTGACTTGTTTCATTTAAGTACGTGTTCATTAATTACCTTTGGTTAGAAGACTTTTATTTATATAAATCCTTTCAAGTTTCACGTGTTTAAAAAGTTTGTTAAGCTCCTTTCATATATGTGATTGACTAATCCTAATTAAGAGAATTCATAGAACTTGATTCCTATAAGTTGACTCTTATATGTGTGTATATATATTTAATGATTTTAGACGAATTACCTTTTTGATGGTCAATTGAATTAGAAGATATACAATTGTTGGTATATCTGATTTCTTTCTTAGTTTAAAAAAAAAAAAAGAAAAAAAAAGAATCAAGTGTATTATGTTAAGGCTGTGTTATTTCTTTTTAATGTTTCGGTATATGTTATATAGGAAAATTCCTTATTGTAGTACGTGAAGGTTGATAAAATTTCATTTAATACAACTTATTATTTTAAGGGTTATATTTAGATAGTTAGGGGAATAATATATTCACTTAGTGCTTATTTGTTCTTACTCCACTTAAGGGAATAAGGATATTCTTCAGGTAGTACCACAAAAGTTAATTTAGTTTTCTATTATGTAAGTGTATCAATATGTACGTATACTTTTCTAGAATTTTGGCATTATTCTAACATGTTTTCTTTTAATTTAAGATACTTTTATCAATTTTTGTGGAAGTTTAATTGCCTAGTGTTTTCTGTTCTTTTAGTTAAAAAAAAAAAAAATTAATATTAAAAAAAAAAATCAATTATTCTCAAGCAAAATGAAAGCAACAATGTTTGTAGCATCATTTAACGACCAAATGAATCTGTTGTAATATACATATATATATTAGGAACACATCAACTGTATCTTGAGCAAAGAGCATTTCACAAGAAAAGATTTGAAAAGCTCGAAAACAAAGTAAGTAACGTCACACCTGCAATGTAAGAAATTCTTTGTTTCTGTGAATCTGTGAAATATGTGGATATGGAATTTGTGAATATGCGTACATATGCATTTATCATTCAGCTTTGCATGAGAAATAAACACATGGTGTATTTATATTGTCTGACGAGTATTGGTGAATAGAGTGTGGCGGGCCAGCGCCCAAATATGTGATATGGTTCCTTCGGGGACACTCTGGTTCCTTCGGGAACACTCTGGTCCTTTCGGGGACAATATGGTTCCTTCGGGAACACTCTGTTCCTTTCGGGGACAATATGGTTCCTACGGGAACACTCTGACGGCGGTATGGGGTGGACCTCTGCAGTACACAGAGGGGGTTTAAGATGTATTTGGGACTCGAGACCTCCATACTGCTAATGATATGTTATATGATCTCTGAGTGGCTCAGTATGCGATTCACGGTCTTGTCAGGCAATACAATATACACAGGGATCCCAATCATATGATTATCTGTTCTCTGTCATGTGCACTCTGCATCAGCATACATTGCTTACTGAGTTTTATACTCATAAATATTCTTACATTGCAGATGATACTGTTGATATGTGAGTTTAGGGGAGGAGTGCCGACTTTCTGACCGCGGCTTGTGTATATGAGCATTTTGACCTGTGGTTTCCTGACATAGTATTTTATACATATTTGAGTATGTATATATTATGTATATTTTATGAGAGGCCCACTTTGCCAAGGTGTATATATGTATACATTAGAGTATGTATAATTATGAGTGGAATTTCCCGTTTTCTCCCAGAAAGTTTAAAAAATTTTAATTTTCCCCGATTTTATCAGTTCTAAGTCGAGTGGCGTCTCCCGATCTCGCTGAATATTTATACGAACATCCTCACGTACGCGTGTGGGATCGTGGGATGTCACAGCTCCCTCACAGTTTAAAGGCTCAGTACCCTCAGAGAGAGGGCTTAGTGTGTGAAAAGAACAAAGAATATATTCATGAATAGCAATTTTGTATGCACATGTATTGAGATCATGTTTGTTGATAACTGGGTCAAATGGTAGTTTTTCAGTAAAATGCATCTTTCACACTTTTTGGAGCTAAATTCACAGTATGTTTAACACGTCAAATATCTTTAATTTAATGTTTAGGACCCATTTATAGCATTTTATTTGTCGGCCCCAGGTAAGCACGAGGTAGCAGTCACTGTACTGAATTGATGTTTAGTTGCACTAAGCTAGCTTAGATTCAACTTAATCGCGTATTGTCAATTTTATGCATTCTATTAATTGGACATTGATACTATGTTGCATTATTAATTGGAGTCTAATTGACTTATTTTTATGTTAAATGATTAGTTATGGGGCTAGGTTCCACTAAATTACAATAAGATTGGCTATATAGGATCATAAGTCAAAGTATGACTAGATTTCACTTTCTAAGCTAGGTTTCACCATTTTGGTCTACACTTGGGTGTATAGGATTGACCAGCAATGTGGTGAGTATGCTAAGGATGTTTTAGAGCTTGACACATGGAAAGTAATGAGCAAAATATCCAAAATACTTCTTAGAATTTAAGTTATGCCATTTCTTAGCCATTAAGTATTAATTTTGGACCAAATCTGATCATTTCTTTCTTCTTCCTCCCAACCATGAGTTGAACTACTCCAACCACTTTCTATACTTCTCTCAACTCCCCTTATCCATATCCAAGAGTTTCCAAGTGGTAGAACTCAATTTGGAGCTCAAGAAAGCAAGATAAGTCTAAACTAGTCAAGGTAGTTCTACTAGTCCTTCTTCCTAGGTTTTGTTTTCTAATTTCAATTCACCACTTACTCTCACTTAAATAATGGTTTCTCTAGGTCCTCTTAAGTCCTAAAATCAAAATCAAAACCTTAGGAATCAGTTTTGTGGAAGTAGAAGGTAAGAGCTTCAATAAAAGTTCAAACTAGTCAAAGTGAGCTTTTTGTGGAATTTAAAATTGGTAATTTATTTTTATTACTTTAGCTCTTAAATCAAAGCTTTTATTTGATGAATAAAGGTCCTAGGAAATCTTATATATGGATGGAAAAGAAGAATTTAAGTTGAGGATTAAAGTTAGACTTAAAGCCCCAAGGTTTGCTATTTGTGGATTCAAGTATTTTCAAGTGTTTTCATTGTTAGAATAAGTTCTCTACACTTGTAATTTTTTCTTTACTCGGAATATGTAAGACATTGATTCTTTTATATAGATTACATCTATTTACTGGCTAGTTGTGATAATATACAAGTGTAAAAGTGGTTTTAAACTTTGTCTAAATCGAAAGGAATTCAAGTATACCTAGGTTATTCTGAATGATCTTCTTTGAGGTGTATATGTGGGAATTGACTTGTTGATTGTTATTGCAGGTCTTAAACTATGATTTTAATCATGTAGGGATGTCCTAAAAATAGATGAGGTACTATCCAAATATTTTTAAAACCAAATGGTACCATTTAGAAGCAAATGGACTAGTTTTTATGAAAGTAAGTGACGTTTTGGTTCATTTTGTGATTAGGCTTCCTTATTTTGTTAAGTTTATAATTCGGTCTTGTGCTTATTTTCTTTAAGCATTTTACATTGTAGTGATTATCTTTGTAATAAAATTGACATCAGGTCTTCCACATACCTTGCCACAGAGGATATTGACCCTTTCTACTATCTTTTCTACCGAATACAAGGTAAGTAAAGATTTATTTTAACTGCATCACAAGAACAGTAGTAGATACAAGATATTTTCCTACATGTTTATGTGTATTATTTCAATTATATGTTATTTATATGGTTATTATTTTGTTCATGAAAGACATAAGCATGACATGATTATTTAAGTATGATTTTTAAAGAAGTGAAATTTTTCACGTATTGGATTTAAGGTAGTATCATTGTACTAATTTTTATGAGATATATTTTAAGTACATTGTTTAGTCTGTCTATATTGGGTAAGTATGGTTTGCATAGGCATCCTTCTCGCATAGATGAGTACGGCTTACCGACTGCCGGCACTGAGCATTGTACTATGAGATTTACTAGCTACATTACCTAGTCGGTCTGCGTTGGGTGGGTATGGTTCGCATTGGCCATGTGTTTCCTTCCCGCATAAGTGGGCACGGCCTACCGACTGCCGCGATTTTGTAGTGTACTCAAGGGCCCTATAAAGAAATGTTTTCAAAGAAAAGTACATCAAAATAAAAAGTTATAAAAGAAAGAGTACAATGGGAATTTTAATGAAGTTTATGTATGAAATATGTTCACGAGTATGTATAATCTTTACTTACTGAGCTATATATACAAATATAGCATATAATGACACATTTCTTTAATTAATCCTAACAAAAAATCATCAAAGCTCTCAATCGATCACTATTCATTTTGAAAAGTTCTCTTGAAACAGAACAAGGGAAACGAAACACACACAAACAGAAGTCCCAAAAAAAAAAAAAAAGAAAAAGAAAAACAAACCACTCCTACATAGGTAGTTGCGTTATATATCTAAGTAAAACCAAATGTAACGTACCAGGGCAGAACTACAAAACTATATACATTATTCGTAAACAAGAATTTATTTAAATCAGAATGTAACGTCAAGAGCAATAAGTTTTCGTCTTCGTGAGAGCAATCTTAATTCTGACAATCTGAGTAGCCAATACCTGCAAGACAGTAATTTCGAATGAAGGGCCAAGTTATTTTATAATGTTGGATAAATTTAAGAACCAACTTAATTGTACAACTCTGAAAGATACCATTTTTTTTAATTAAAAAAAAAAAAAAAAAAAAAAAAAAAAATTGAAATATATATTTATACCTGTTTCTAGCTCAGGTTTTAGGATGGATAGCGTAATAAGTCTGAATGCCAGTAAGTAAAAGTGCGGCTATTGCAGCCAAAAGAGCCAAGAAAGTCCAAGGATTTCTCAAATGCTCATTAAAGAATTGCGCAATCCAAACTGCTTCAATTCTCTCGTAGTGGTTCTGTATTTTATTTTTCACCTCGGAATAAGTGTCATCGAGCACCAAATTGCTGCCTATAGAATTGAACAACTGAGCTACTTCCGCATCGCTACTAAGACGGTTCCGAAGTATGTGTGCTGATCTTAAATCTTTAACGTCTTGCTCACTATCAATCAGTGAATCTAAGAAGCTTAGGTAAGAAGTAACCCCATAGTTAGTCGTATAATTATCGGAGCACATCTCATAAGCAACCAAGTTCAACAACTTGCTAGCTGTTGAGTAGTCCACAATAAGCGGGGGAAGCTTGAGTTGACCAAAAATAAAGAACCTAGTAAAGGATACGGACCTCAAGCCGGACGTATAGCAAGGCTTCAACGTTATCCCGACTGTTTTAAGGTCTTGGACGTTGCGAAAAGACCATTTGTAATCAGGGAAAAGATCAGAACTTCTACGGGATTCTCGTTGAAAACCATCATCAAATAGGATCTCTGATCGGAGTAAGTCAAGAAGATGAACAGGCTCTTTACCCACAAAGAGTTGAACTTGATTCTCTTCTTCACCGATTCTGTTCCTTTCATATCGCTCCCAACTCTTCTTGTCCACTGGTGCCATAACATTCATCAGAATGAACAGATAGATGTTATTTACAAATTCGATTTTTTTTGAGCTCAACTGCATCAATAACACAAGTACTCGAAAGGGGATTTGGTTTTCCAGTAAAAACAAATCTTGTTGGATTAAGGCCGCCTGACCACTACTGATATTAAACTTTAGTAAATCACCAGAAACGATACTGCATATAAATTGTAGTATTGCACACCCGTCCAAGAACATCATCGGCCCATTCCTCACGCTCAGTGGTATTTGACAAATCATAATTAATTGCCGTCCTGTCGAAACGCTGCATTATTTCATTAATGTTTCTCTTGATTTCTCTGAGTAAAGTTTCCCAGTTACAACCGCTATTTTTGATGAATGATGCTGCCAATCTATATTTAAGTACCTTTTTTCCCAAATGATCATTACCAGGAACAGCATGAAGAGGACCAATTGCGATCTCCCTTGGCGTATAGTACTCATTGGAATTTCCTTGTACTTGCCGCATGATCTCCGGAACCCTCTGTATCTTTGTAATTCGCTGCTGAGATGTAACTTCTTCACAGGTAGTAGTTTCTGGCTGCAGCTCCGAACTAATTTCACGCCCCAGGTAAATGTCCGCGTCGCTCATTGGGTACTCTTCAACTGAAATATTTTCCAGATGCTCAGGCATCTTCTCTTTTCTGCGTGAAAAAAAGCAAATCTACTGGCAACGAAATATTAGTTATAGTTAAGATTGTTTCAGTATTATCCATTTTTTTTCTCTTTCCCCACTTAAAAATAAAAAAATACAACACATACCCCTGATAAAAAGGAATATTTCGAATCTCTGGTGTGCAGAAATGCTTCTCTCTGCAGCGCTGATGTAGGCCGGACAAGAACAAAGTTTAGAGGCTAGATTGTTGCCGAGTTCGAAATGCAGTTGTAATATTTATAAGGTGATTGTTGTCGAGTAATGATTTATGAATTTAATATAGGCAGTTGTATTATCACCCTAACTACTATTCTCTAATCTCATTTTAGCAATTTTTTGTTGAACAAATCAATATTTGCAGCTCACCAACCAGCCGCAATAGGAACAGTGAAAAGGATAGCCGTAATATGAACAGTAAAAGGGGCAGCCGCAATAGCAATAGTGAAAAGAGCAGCCATAATAACAATAGTGAAAAGGGCAGCCGTAATAGCAATAATAAAAGGTGGTGTTCACATAAGTTCTATAAATACGGAGGGCTTCATCACTAGTTTTGCATCCCATTCTAAATCCTCTCCCTTTCTAAGAGATAATTCAAGCCTAGGAATTCCTCTTAGTGTCCCATTTGTTTTCTACTAAATTGTTTAGAGAGAGTGTTTTTCTCCTATTTCAAGAGAGAGAGATTTTTTTGTTCTCTCCTTGTATTTAGAGAGAAGTGAGTTGTAATCTCCTTTTCGTAGTAAAATTATTCACAGCCTTGTCCGTGGACATAACCTAAATTGGGTGAACCACGTTAAATCTTTTGTGTGCCTTATCTTTTTCATTTTACCCAAATTTTCTCAAGTCGTATTTTAGCTGTGTGTTGTCGCTTCCGCAAAGCCGATCTCCTAACAGTGGCATCAGAGCCATTGGTTGGAGTACTGTTCACATATACGGTACTATTCACGTATATGGTACTGTTCATATATACTATACTATTCACGTATACGGTACTATTCATATATAGTGAAATGGTAGTAACTGAACAAATTGTGGTGAACACAAATGGCGGCAAAATTCGATATTGAGAAGTTTAATGGGAGTAATTTCTCGCTGTGGAAAATGAAGATAAAGGCAATCTTGAGAAAAGATAATTGCCTAGCAGCAATTGGGGAAAGGCCTGCTGAGATTACTGACGACAAAAAGTAGGACGAGATGGATGGCAATGCTGTCGCTAACTTACATCTGGCACTAGCAGATGGAGTCTTGTCAAGCATTAAGGAGAAGAAGACAGCCAAGGAGATATGGGATACACTGACAAAGTTGTATCAGGCCAAGTCACTTCACAACAAAATTTTCTTGAAGAGAAGGCTTTACACCCTTCGGATGACGAAATCAACAACGGTGACCAACTACATCAACACCCTCAATACTCTATTTTCACAGCTCACAGCAATGGAGCATAAAATAGAGGATAATGAACGTGCAGAAATCTTACTTCAGAGTCTACCTGATTCGTATAATCAACTCGTCATAAATGTAACTAGCAATGCTACAACTCTAGTTTTCAACGATCTTACAGTTGCTGTTCCTGAAGAAGAAAATCGGCGTAAGAATAAGGAAGACAGATTAGCAAGTTCACAGCAAGCAGAGGCTTTAACGATGAGAGGAAGATCAACGAAACGTGGCCCCAGTGGGAGTCAGAATCATGGTAGATCAAAGTCAAAAAGCAAGAAGAATGTCAAGTGTTATCACTGTGACAAGAAAAGGCATGTCAAAAGGGAGTGTTGGCAACTCAAGAAGAATGGAGATTCCAGAGGGAAGGACCCCGAGTCATCAAATGCTCAGAGGAATATTGCAAGTGCTTCAGATGATGGAGAAATCCTTTACAGCGAAGCAGCAACAGTTTCTAAGGACAGACGGCAGCTCACTGATGTTTGGCTAGTGGATTCGGGAGCAACATGGCACATGACTTCTCACAGAGAATGGTTTCACACATATGAACCTGTTTCTAGAGGATCTGTGTTCATGGGTAACGATCATGCTTTAGAAAACGCTGGGATTGGCACTATCAAGATGAAGATGTACGATGGCACTATTCGTACTATTCAGGAGGTGCGACATGTGAAGGGCCTGAAGAAGAATATATTGTCTGTAGGACAATTAGATAACCTTGGTTGCAAAACTGGTGTGAGAATGAGATCATGAAAATCATGAAGGGTGCGCTTGTAGTGATGAAGGCGGAGAAGATCGCAATAAATCTATACATGCTTAAAGGAGATACACTGATGGAAGCAGAGGCATCAGTTGCTTCAACAAATTCCGGAGAAGAATCAACGATGATGTGGCATCGTAAGCTCGGCCATATGTCGGAACGAGGCTTAAAGATTCTCTCTGAACGGAGGTTGCTTCCTGGTCTTAAAAAGGTATCTTTACCTTTTTATGAGCATTGTGTCACAAGTAAGCAGCATAGATTAAAGTTTAGCACATCTAGTTCTAGAAGTAAAAAGATTCTAGACTTGGTTCACTCTGATGTTTAGCAAGCACCAGTGATGTCCCTAGGAGGAGCTAGATACTTTGTATCTTTTATTGATGATTACTCCAGGAGATGTTGGGTGTATCCTATCAAGAGGAAGGCAGATGTGTTTCCAGTCTTTAAAATATTCAAAGCGCGGATAGAACTTGAATCTGGAGAAAAGATCAAGTGTTTGAGGACGGACAATGGAGGAGAATATACAGGCGACAAATTTGATAACTTCTGTAAACAAGAAGGTATCAAGAGCCAGTTCACAGTGGCGTACACTCCTCAACAGAATGGAGTGGCAGAGCGGATGAACAGAATCTTGTTAGAAAGGACAAGAGCAATGTTGAGAGCTGCAGGTCTACCCAAGACATTCTGGGCAGAAGCAGTCAAAACTGCTTGTTGTGTGATCAATCGATCTCCATCAACAGTGATTGATCTGAAGACACCGATGGAGATATGGACTAGTAAGCCAGCTGATTATTCTCGCTTACATATATTTGGAAGTCCTGTGTACGTGATGTACAATGCTCAAGAAATCACAGAATTAGATTCAAAGTCCAGAAGGTGTGTATTCTTGGGATATGCTAATGGAGTCAAGGGGTATCGCTTATGGGATCCCACTGCCCATAAGGTGGTCATCAGCAGAGATGTAATATTTGCAGAGAATAAACTGCAAGAAAAGGGAGACGATAGCAGACTAGAAACTACTATAGTTCAGGTAGAAAAGAATGCTGAAGATTCAGATTCTTCTAAAGCAACACCAGAGTACGAAGTGGAAGAACCAGTCGAGGAAGAGGATTCTGAAATTCGTCAGTCAACTCGTGAGAGAAGACCACCTGTATGGCACTCAGATTATGTCACTGAGAGCAACATCACATACTGCCTTCTAACAGAGGATGGAGAGCCAACAACTTTCCATGAGGCTATCAAAAGCGCGGATGTATCCCTGTGGATGACAGCAATGCAAGAAGAGATTGAAACTCTTCACAAAACCAAGACATGGGATCTTGTTTCGCTACCACAAGGAAGGAAGGCCATTGGAAACAAATAGGTCTACAAGATCAAGCGTGATAGCAATGATCAAGTGGAGCGGTATCGTGCGAGATTGGTGGTAAAAGGATATGCTCAGAAAGAAGGTATTGACTTCAACGAGATATTTTCACCTGTAGTTCGACTCACAACAGTTAGAGTAGTTCTGGCGATGTGTGCTACCTTTGACCTACATCTAGAGCAGCTAGATGTGAAAACTGCTTTTCTTCATAGAAAACTTGAAGAAGAGATTTATATGCTCCAACCAGAAGGTTTTGCTGAAACAGGCAAGGAGAACTTGGTTTGCAGGTTGAACAAATCTCTATACGGTCTCAAACAGGCGCCGAGGTGTTGGTATAAGAGATTTGATTCCTTCATCATAAGCCTTGGGTACAACAGACTCAGTTCAGACCATTGCACATACTTCAGGAGGTTTGATGAAGATAATGATTTTATTATCTTATTATTGTACGTGGACGACATGTTGGAAGCGGGCCCCAACAAAGGCAGAGTCCAAGAATTGAAGGCACATTTGGCTAGGGAATTTGATATGAAGGACTTCGGACCAGCAAACAAGAATCTAGGGATACAAATTCACCGAGACAGAGGTAACAGGAAGATTTGGCTTTCTCAGAAGAATTATTTAAAGAAAATCTTGCGTCGCTTCAATATGCAAAATTGTAAGCCGATTTCTATCCCACTTCCTGTCAACTTCAAGTTATCCTCCGAGATGTATCCTAGCAATGAAGCAGAGAGGATGGAGATGTCTCGAGTACCGTATGCATCAGCGGTGGGAAGCCTAATGTTCGCTATGATATGTACAAGACCAGATATTGCACAAGCAGTAGGAGCGGTCAGTAGATATATGGCGAATCCTGGTGGAGAGCATTGGAATGCTGTGAAAAGAATTCTAAGGTATATCAAAGGAACCTCAGATGCTGCATTATGTTACGGAGGATCAGAATTTACTGTCAGAGGATATGTTGATTCAGATTTTGCGGGTGATCTTGACAAATGAAAATCTACTACAGGCTATGTGTTTACTCTTGCAGAAGGAGCTGTAAGCTGTGTTTCGAAACTGCAAACTGTTGTAGCTTTATCTACAACAGAAGCAGAATACATGGCAGCTACACAAGCTTGTAAAGAGGCTATTTGGGTTTAAAGGTTATTGAAGGAGCTCAGGCATAAACAAGATAAGATTCCTCTATTTTATAACAGTCAGAGTGCCTTGCACATTGCAAAGAATCCAGTCTTTCATTCCAGGACAAAGCACATTAGCGTTCAATATCACTTTGTTCGAGAAGTAGTAGAAGATGGAAGTATGGGCATGTTGAAGATACATACTAAGGAGAACCTAGTAGATGCTTTAACCAAACCAATCAACACTGACAAGTTCCAATGGTGTAGATCCTCATATGGCCTAATAGAAATATAAGCAGCATGAAGAATTGACAAGGAAAGAAAAGAGAGTTTTTTTTTTCAAGTGTGAAGACATGATTAAAATCAAGTCTTCAAGTGGGAGAATGTTGAACAAATCAATATTTGCAGCTCACCAACCAGCCGCAATAGGAACAGTGAAAAGGATAGCCGCAATATCAACAGTAAAAAAGGCAGCTGCAATAGCAATAGTGAAAAGAGCAGCCGCAATAGCAATAGTGAAAAGGACAGCCGTAATAGCAATAGTAAAAGATGGTGTTCAGTTCTATAAATACGGAGGGCTTCATCACTAGTTTTGCATCCCATTCTAAATCCTCTCCCTTTCTAAGAGAGAATTTAAGCCTAGGAATTCCTCTTAGTGTCCCATTTGTTTTCTCCTAAATTGTTTAGAGAGAGTGTTTTTCTCCTATTTCAAGAGAGAGAGATTCTTTTGTTCTCTCCTTGTATTTAGAGAGAAGTGAGTTGTAATCTCCTTTTCGTAGTGAAATTATTCACAGCCTTGTTCGTGGACGTAGCCTAAATTGGGTGAACCACGTTAAATCTTTTGTGTGCCTTATCTTTTTCATTTTGCCCAAATTTTCTCAAGTCGTATTTTAGCTGTGTGTTGTCGCTTCCGCAAAGCCGATCTCCTAACATTTTTTTCATTTTCCAAAAACAGCTTGAGTAGCCTAATTAAATTGATTTTTCTTTTCTTTACTTTTGAGGAGTTGGAATTTGAACTCGAGCAGGTAATTTATATTATAATCTTAATTGGACTACTATCACGTAGTAATTAGAGTTACTTTAATTAATAAATTGAATCTGTTTGAAAGCAAAAAAAATTTAAAGCAAGACACGATCGTTTATTACCTGCATATTCTTTTATGGTTTCATGTTAGTTGGATTAATAGCATTAATTCTATAATCTTTTTAGTTCCTTCTTGGGAATAGATAGAGTATTAGTGTATTTAGACAGCATAAGATAATAATTTCTGTAACATTCCATGTAAATTGCTAACAATAGGAATATGCCAATTATACTTTGAGTAAAGAGCATTTCATAAGCAAAAGAGGTATAAAGCTCGGAATTGAGATAAGTAACATTTCACTTGTAATATAAGAATACTATGTGAATTGTGTTAATTATATGATTATGTGTTACTTGCCTCAATAAAATGTATACATATCATTGCATTCATGGCAAAAAATATTTTTAATTTAAAGTTACGTTATTTCATTGTTCTTATAAGACTTGATTTTTGAAGAGAAATAAAAAGTTTTGTGTACTGTATTACTTGGAAAGTTAGAATGGACATGGAACGTTGCGGGCCGACATTCAAAATATATGAAAAGTGTACCCTTAACAGATTAGATTTTAGTGCGGATCAATATGTTAGTAGCATGGGAATGGCCTCTGATATACACTGAGGTTAATAAAGTTTTTATATAAAACCCTCCATGTTGCCTATGTTGTAGCCACCTATAGTATGTTATGTTATGCGGCTCAGTGACAGGTTTATTATTCTAACTAGGCAGTATAGTACACAAAGGGTGCAATGTTAAGTTAAGATTGTTTTGAAATATTCATAAGAAAGTCATGCATAATGCTACTTACTGAGTCGTCACTCACAAAATTTTTACATTACAGTTAACGTTGATTGATACTCGATCATGAGGATAGACGCCAGACTCCTACCCTGGTTGTGTATATGGATATTTTGATAAACTGTGGGTGCAAGACTATATTTTGTTATTGCTATAAATAAACATATATGAAATAATTTTTGGACACTTGTCTATTTTTTAGTATCGTTTGAAATTGTACATGTATTTATATCTATTATCAGGAAAAAAAAAAAGAAAAATTCCATTTTTTTTTCTTGACAAAACTAAAAAACTTTTATTCGCCTACCTAATTTCCTAGTTTTCACCTTTATATTAAGGTTAACATCTCTTAATTTGTCAAAACTTGTGTATCAAAAGCTACGTATGTATAAGTTGAAATTGTGGGACGTTACAAATATCTTCCATTAAAATTGCATTAGTCCTTATTATTCTTCTTAATTTTGAGAATAATATTATATTTTACCAGTTAAAGTTATTCAAAAAGTCAGCTCAAAGTTTTAATTTTCAGAATTTCTTAATCTCAGGATATTATTTTACAGATTCCAAACTTTAGGGTTTAAAATGCAGAACACTCAAACTTCTAAGTATTTTTTTTCCAGTTTACCCTATTGTTATATCATTGTTTGTTTACTTTTTGCATCAAATCAAATCAACCCTTATTTCTAACCCACCCATATATGGTCCCAATAAGTCTCTAAGGCTACGTTTGGTAAGAGGAAAAAGTGAAGGGAAAATAAAAAATGAGGTTGTTTGGTAGGAAGAAAAAGGGAACAGAAAAGAAAATGGGAGAGAAGAAGTGGGGGAAAAATAATATATAGGACCCATCAGATTTTCATCTCCAATTTAGGAGGAAAAATGGAAGAAAAAAGAATTTCTCAATGAAAAAAATTCTAATTTACTAAATTATCCTTACATACAAACTTTCAATATAATAATGTAGAGGATAAAATAGTCATTTTAAAATATACCACTTTTCTTTCCTCTCTACATATCAAATAACTATGAGAAAAAGACACTCATTTCTATCCTACATATTTTCTTTCTCTCGTAATTTTTTCTTTCCTCCTTTTTTCTTCCTCTCTTTATACCAACTATAGCCTAAATTCTTTCTTTTGTATTTAAAGCCTTAACACATTCATGCAGAATAGGACATGTGAATTAAACGGATAGTAAAACGAATGTTATTCATAATTGGTTTTCACGAAACTTACATTAAAAGATTTCGTACAAAAATATATGTACTTTAAAAACGAATGTTATTCATAATTGTTTTTCACGAAACTTACATTAAAAGATTTCGTACAAAAATATATGTACTTTAAAAAGAGAAAATGTTATGAATTTGATATCTTAACTTGAAAATAGATCCAAAACAACGCAAAGCTACAAAAACTATTAAAAAACATTCTCTCACAAAGAAAGGACATGTTTTTTTCAAATACGTATAGAAGACAAAAGAAAAAAGAAGCAAAAGATGTCACGACCCAAAATCCGGGTCAGTGACGAAGGCCTATGCTCAGGTATCTTCTCTTTTCTGCGTGAGCAAAAGCAAATCTACTGTCAATGAAATATTAGTTATAGTTAGATTTTTCCAGTATTATCCTTTTTTTTTTTTTTTATATTTCTCATCTCCACTTAAAAATAGAATAATGCATACATACAATACATACCCCCGATAAAAAGGAATATTTCGAATCTCTGGTGTGCAGAAATGCTTCTCTCTAGCTACAGCGCTGATGTAGGCCGGACAAGAACAAAGTTTAGAGGCTAGATTGTTGCCGAGTTCGAAATGCAGTTGTAATATTTATAAGGTGATTGTTGTCGAGTAATGGCGGGAATTACGACGATTACGCTGGAAATATTTGGAGCTTGGGGCTTACTTTGATGGAGCTTTATATGGATCACTTTCCTTTGCTTCCGGCGGGTTAAAGACCCGATGGGGCCACCCTCATGTTTGCGATCTACTTCAGTGATCCGCCTACTTTGCCGGAAGGCGTGTTTGATGAGTTTAGAAGCTTTGTTGAGCGTTGCTTGCAGAAGGAGTCCAGCAAAAGGTGGTCTGCCACTCAGTTGTTGGCTCACCCATTCCTCTGTCAAATATCGAAAATCCGATTGATTTTTGAGGTGTTTTATGGGTCAAAACCCGAGATGTGCTCCCGAATGCCTGATTGGATTAGTCAAAGTTTTGAACTCTTCTTTTATCAACAATGAGTTGTTTACTGTAAGTACTGAACGGATTCATTCTTTTTGTACAATTTAATAATTATGATTTATATTTTCCTAAAACAATAATAGTAATAAGCCTTGATTTTATAGGTATTGGAAGTAAAAGATACATACAATTCATAGTATATCAGTGTATATCAACTAATGCGGCGACATTGCTGATTGCATAGATTCAGAAAATGATCTGGGATATCAATGCCGGTGTTCAATATGATATAGCGGAATCCTTATCTCGAACAAGGAAGCCAAGGTATAACGAACAATTATATTATATATAGTACTTATATGAATCAGTTTTATATATCTAGCTAATCTCTCGTGTTTAATATTGTAGAATTAATAAATTTATAACGTTGACCGTTGGTTTATTTCTATTGAAAGTAATCACTGGAGAGATAATGAAAGGAATTATAAACGATGCTTAAACTTAATTCTCAGGACCATAAATCCAACAAATTTATGGAAGTTGAGGAAATATTAAACGGAAAGTAAGGTCAAATTCATCATCAGGAAAGAACTATACAATATACAATTACTTCTACAACCAATATACAATTACTTCTAATAGTTATATGGCCCTTTACTCTCTTCTTTCCTGGTAGATATCGATATCAACTGATTTTCTGGTATATGTCACTTACTTATGATCAATAGGATATCAGTGATTTATTTGATTTATTTTTTTGAAAAAAATGTAGTAAATCAGTGGTTTATCATTAATTTACCTGGTTAAAAAGAAATATAAAAACAAATGATGGAAAATCATGATTTAGTTAAAAAAGAATGGCGGTAAATCAATGGTATATAATTGATTTACTTGATTTAATTAGAAAAATACAATAAATCAATAGCATATATAATTTACTTGAGGAGAAAAAAATATTAGAAATCAGCGTTATGTAATTTATATACATAATAATAAATATACCATTGTATAATAGCGAAAAATGAGTAATTTACTAGAGGCATATAATATACCATTGTATATTAATTTTAAATGAGTGACATTTGTTTTTGAGATCATGATAAATAAATGACGTACCATTTATATAGTGGTAAATTATTTATTTACCGGAGATATAATTGTAAATATGCCACTGAAAATAAGTGATTCATTTGTTTAAATTATGATAAATTAATGATATCCCACCTCATAATAGTGATAAATAAATAATTTATCAGGGGTAAAATGGTAAATATACCACTATAATAAGTGATGAATTTTTTTCATCATGATAAATAAATTATATACCATCTCTTAATATGGTAAATAAGTTATTTACCATGAGTATAATAGTAAATAAACTATTGATTATAAGCGATAAATTTTTTAAGTCATAGTAAATAAATCATATACCACCTCTTTAATAGTGGTAAGTAAGTAATTTACTAGGAGTATAATAGTAAATACGCTATCGTCTATAAGTGAAATTTTTTTTAAGTCATAGTAAATAAATCATATACTACCTCTTAATATTGGTAAATAAGTAATTTATCAGGGGTGTAATGATAAGTATAAATTATTACTATTAAAAAAAGATATATTTGTTAATAAAATCAAAAAGGGATATCTATTAAATCATACACGACATGCCCTTTTTTAAAGTTATGTGTTAATGAATATTCTATTTTCATTTTATTAACAAAAATATCTTTTTTTAAGTTTTAATGATTATACTTTATCATTATACCCCTATGTAAGTTAATTTAAAATATTCATATGTACAATTAATTTACTAACATATATGATTCATTTACTATAGTATATAACTCATTTACCGGTGTATATTTTTCATTTACTAGTATATATAATTAATTTACTAACATATACAATTCATTTATCGATATAAAATTTTCATTTATCAGTGTATATAATTAATTTATCATAGTATATAATTCATTTATCGGTATATATTTCTCATTTACCATAGTATATATTTCAATTACCAGTATAAATTTTTCATTTATTGAAGTATATAATTCATTTACCAACATATATAATTCATTTACCGATGTAAATTTTTTATTTATCGATGTATATAATTAATTTACCATAGTATATATTCCATTTACTGGTGTATTTTTTTTCATTTATCATAGTATATATTTCATTTACCAGTGTAAATTTTTTATTTACCGGGCTATATAATTAATTTACTAATATATATAATTCATTTACTATAGTATATAATTTATTTACTAGTGTAAATTTTTCATTTACCGGTATATATTTTTCATTAATCATAGTACATAATTCATTTACCAACATATATATTATTCAATTCATGGGAAACTACACCAGGTGCCCCTTTCATAATTTATGTGTTAATAAATATCCCTTTTTCATTTTGTTAACTTCTATATTCCTTTTTAAGTTCTAATAATTTGAATTTACCATTATACCCCCATGTAAGTTAATTCGACATATTCATATATATAATTGATTTACCAACTACGTAGTTCATTACCACAATAGATAATTAATTTACACATGTATACAATTAATTTACCACAATATATAATTAATTTACCGATGTATACAATTTATTTACTATATTATATAACTAATTTACTAATGCATATAAATTATTTACCATACTATACAAATCATTTACCGATGTATATAATTCATTTATTAGTACATATAAATAATTTACCATAATACACAACTCATTTACCATAATATATAATTAATTTACCGATGTATAGAATTTATTTATCACAGCATATAATTGATTTATCAGTGTATAAAATTTATTTACCATAATATATAATTAATTTATCGGTATATATAATTCATTTAACCTAATATATAGTTAATTTTCAACATATATAATTCATTTACCGGTATATATAATTTATTTACAATAATATAATTTAATTTATCAATATATATACAATTCATTTAAACCAAATCCATTCATCCAAACCGATGTTACGTGAAACTTCACTACTTTTTCAAAAGTTCAACCGAACAAGACTATAAAATTATTATAATTCAAGCTTTTAACTTTACTGTATACATATATATAAATCATAATCGTCAACTAATAAGGCAGTAACTGAAGTTAAGTCCCTTTAATAACAACAGATTACAAGAGATATAAGCGATATAATAACCTTCTTTAACATTACTGCATATGATTTCGATGCTATATATATATACTAATCCAGTAGGTATTTTTTTTTTTTTTACCTCTGCATAAGTATCAATTGGGCCAATGAAAAATTTTTTTGCACATTTTTTTATTATAAAAAATAGGAGAGAGAAATAATATTAATGATGCACGTCTTTTTATGTACTTGATTATAGCCGTTGGATCACCATTAAATGATGATCCAACGGCTAAAAAAAATACACCTACACATAAGTAAAAAAAAAAAAAAATACATACTGGATTGGCAACCATATATATATAAGTATACTTAAAACTTAACATCTTTTTTTTTTCAAAAAAAAAAAAAGAAATAAATTATTTAATAAAATATTTCAAAAAACTGATGCTCTTTGTTATGAACCAAAATGGCTGTCAAATGGCATATCATTATCCTACGTCCACTTCTTCAACGCCGACTCTGCCGTACTCTGTTCCTTCTCCAAAACCGGAATCAAGCTTATGATTGGCGTCTCAAATTAAATCCTACCTTTCCTCGCCTCATCTTCGTCGTCCGTCGCCATCGACTGGCTCCGATCCTACGTCTTCAATGACATCACCGCCGATCAAGTCCGATACATTGCCGTCGGCAACGATCAAGCTCTCCTCGTAGCAAGCCGCGTCCGTACTCTCCAACTCCTTTGATCCCTCCCTCTGGTTCGCCATGGTTCCTCTCCTTCGGTTCCTGACCAAGATCGAATCCCCTTTCATGGTCACCCTCCACCCTATTTCAGCTATTGAAGAATATGACGAAGAGAGAGAGAAACTGGGTAAGGGTAAATTTGGCATTATACAAATAAGAATAAAGAAAATCGATATTTTCGTTCATAAAACCAAAAAAGGATATCTATTAAAAGCTACACCTAAAAGTGAGGTATTTTTGTACATACTCCTCATATTTTTCTATTTCTTTTCTAAAAAGACCATAGAAGGCCTAATTTTCTCTACTCAAAAATCAATTTCCCCTTTGCTTGATTTTGCACTAAACTGAATATTTTTTTTCTTTAGGATTGATTTTATTTTTCCCTACTTTCCTTGCTTCCATAAGCTTCTAAAGTCATAATAATATCCTACCAACAAAAGAACAATTTTCAATTTTTCATACAAGTCAACTAAACATTAGAAAACCTTTTTCTTCTTATGTAATCTTTTGACCTTAAGAAATTGAAAAATGCTAAAGGCACCACAGGTGCTTAAGCACTACAACTACAAATTAATAAAGGTGTAGTATTAGTATACGGTGCTAAACACCACTAGTGCCAATAGTATTGCTCTTTAATAAGGCCACTAGTACCAAATTTGTACCTTGCTATTCTGCTGAAAAACCTGAACTCCAGCTGAAGTAAAAGCAACCCTGCTCTCAGGATTCCGGTGAGCTGTGAAAATTCTCGAAGCCGGCAAAATTCCTAGCTTGACCAATCCAGTGGCGACACTGATGCCAAGTTGCCTGCCCCAATGAACCCCAACTTGAAGTTGTCCTTGTCAAATTGGTTTTGGTGCTACCCCCTTTGCCATTTGATTGGGATCTCGACCAAAAACTAACTAATATGAGCAACACCTGATCTTAGCTTTAAAAAGAGCCTTGTAATACAGTGGCAGTGTCTAATCTTGGCAGTAGCTGAAAGTATATACAAGTAGATTTTCAATTTCAAAGAGCGCATCCTTTCAAACCCTACCATTGTATTAATCATTTACAAGTATTAACAGGTAACAAAATGCTCTATGGAAATCTCATATTGTAATACTAATTGGTATATAAATATAGTCTATGCAGGCAAATAAATATATCCTAACAGCACTTGTGCTAAGTTTAATTAATGCTAAACTATTTTGGTCAGTCTAAATAGAGTAAAAATAATTGAACAACGAAAAATTTAGCAGACCTTACCCCAGAGGGAAAAACTAAAGAAAAATTGAAGCACTAAACTATGAGCAGGCAAAAAGAATTACCCACCGCAACTTTTTTCAGTTCATAGCTTCTCACGCACCTTTTCACGGATGTGGGCACCGGAAGCCGCCAGGCTGCTCGAGCTGCAAGACTGTAATGAGTTCTTTTTCGTTATCTGCCTATGGTTTTTGTTTTTTGTTTTTTTTTTTGCCCTCTTTTTTAAATGGGCTTTGAATTCAGGATTTCTATATTCACTAGATTATGTTTGGAATACATTTTTTTTTTCCCTTTTCTTAATGGGATTTGAACTCGGATGTCTACACTCGGGGAAAGATTTTTCATTTTTCCTTGAGGTATATTTTTTTCGTTTTCTTTTAATTTGAAGATATCTAATTTAATTGAGCAATTTTTTTCTTTTTTTGAAAATATTAATTTAGCAATTTTGTTTGCTTGCTTTTATTAGTGTAAATTTGTCTTGCAGAATTTTACAGAAATAAGACACAAATCCATTAAATTTTGGAGATAATATGGCTCTTTACAGTCTTGTCCATCCTTTCTTTTCTCTCTCCCTCCAAGTGTAGACGTTGAGTTGATTAGTTGCGCTGCCTAAGTGGCTTTTTGCAGTCTGGTGTATCCTATTTGTTCGTATCATCTTTCCACTGTCCTTAACAACTGTTTAGTCATGTTTTGGATGCATGAGGTTTTTTTTTTTAATTTTTTATTATTGAAATTATACATAACTTGAGGATTCTAATCTCCCACACACACACACTAGGAATCCGCGAACTGATGAGGATGTCATTTTTTGTGATCAGAAGGAAGTCTTTCCTCTAATAATATTCTAAAACGAGACCTCGTCCAATATTTCCATAAAACAATTTCTGAAATTTTTAATTGTGAAATTCCCAATTTGCGACAGACCTGAGTTTGGTCGGCAGAAAACGCCTTAAAATAACATGAACTATTATAGTGAAGACAACAAGTCGTTTATTAAATGACACAATAACACTTCGTTTTACTTTTTAACAAAAACAAAGAATAAAATATAAAAGATACACGTCGTATGCCAATGAGCAGCATGTTTTTTCACAAGTTTTATTTTATTTCTAATACTTCTGACATTTCTGAATCTTCGACCAAGTAATTTTTAGAAAACTAAGATTCAGCAGATACAAGGTTTATGCAGGTTATACACTGTAATCATAAAAGTAAAATGTTTTACAAACCAAGTCCGGGAGCCATTTCCTGGCACCACAAATGAACCTTCAAATGAGCAATACAAGGCTATTACAAACTCAAACAGGGGTCAACAGTTTAGGACACATCAAACAAAAGCCTAATCATAAAGGTCACTTTCATCAGCCCCACCCACACGAGGTAGCGAAAGGGTAGGATCCTGCAGCCATGAAATCAGATTTTGGGAACCTGAATTGAGTTCCAAACTCTCTTTGACCACTGCAATGTTTTAGCACACACAGGTACTTGATGATATCAAAGTCCCTGAAACTCCGCCACGCGTACTTCATTGATTCCTCAAAATGAGCTGTTGTGATCCTGCTACTTCATCCTCCACATATATAGCATCAGGATGATCCCTTGTTCTCCTCTCCCTGTCAATATCCTGCAAAGCAAGTAGCTTCATGTATCATAATTTCTCAACGTTTTCTCTGACGGCATATTTGCAAGCAAGCAGGCATATTTCTGTGATCTGCACCAATGAATCCTTGAGTCTACCGGGCAAGGACTCTTGAGGTCAACTTGTTTGGAGATAGCTAACTTACTCATGAAAGAACTCAAATATTTGAAAGCGCACGATTCCTCATCAGGAAGAGGGATATGGATCAACTCATCAAGATGGCCAAGGAGCACACGGCCAAAAATATGTGGTCTGGTGGCCCCAATTATAAAAGCAGTTTTCTTCGCAGATATGCCATCCCATCTTGGTGACAAGTTGGTTCAGAACTCCAGCTGCACTCCCAAGTCTCCACTACTCTACCAAGGAGCGAAAAGCAAGAGCATACACTACTACATCTCTGCAAGGTGGGAACCAAATAAAAATTGCAATAAGTTTCCTCCAGTCAACGACTGACATGAGTTTCAATGAATAGATGCAGTCCCGGATAATGAAATTCATCGGGGTTAATTGTCATTTGAACTTTGCAAGACATAAAACAGATCTGCCCAAAATTAGTACATTTGCTTCTAGAGTGCTGCTATGTCTGTTTTCCTGATTAATTAGTCTCAGTATTTCTTTAACTAAGATAAGCTTATTGCTAAACTTCACAAATACGCTATCATTTCAATGACAAATATTATAGATCAGATAAAGGATTTCTCAAATCTGAGGTAATATGCAAGTCTGAATTATTTATTGTATTCTAGTAAAGGCTAAGGTACCACTCGAATGGAGCAAGGAAGCTTGTAATCTTAGAGAATTGTTCATTCCCGTTCAAAAATGAAAAAACAAAAATTGAGTGACTATTCTTTATCCAATTGAAAGTTCTTCATTTGATGACAAAGCATGTTCACAACAAGCTGCTAATATCATCAACAATGACAAATTAACAAACCTGCAGAACTTTCAATTTGTGCCCTACAGCAAGTGACATGAGAAGTTTTTCTTCTGTAAGTAGAGGGCCCAACTCCAAAATTACTTCCTTAACTGAAATAGCAATTATTTAATTCATGAGTACGAATGTAAAGAAAAAATCAAAAATCCACCCCAGTACGCAACAGTGATAGGTTCTAACAGATAGATGATAAGTGATAATCTGGAAGCCAACTCCCTATTAATCTGATGTGATGATGTTGAGTAAAACAGTTTAACTGAGCAATTTATTTCTTAAATTACAAAATACTATCTAATGTCTTTTCTTCTGTTAGCTAAGGGCACATGTAACGCGGGAGACAAAAGAAGTAAGCTAAAAAATACAACCAGTTTCCACTGATCTAACTATAATATCAAAAAAATCCACATTAGCAATTCCTAAACAAACTTTTTCCAACTCTCTCCTTCATCACGTTCATTATGTCATCAACAACTCAAGGATATACATCTATTTTGGGTTAAATTCTAGGAGTGTCCTGTATACCTAATCGATCACGCGTAAGAGCAATAATACTTCATATAGAAGCAGTAAAGACCCTTAAGCGTGATCTGATCAGGTATAAAGGTCAACATAGATTGTATCATTGAAAAGTTCTGACAAAACAAATGCGGTAAAAAAGGAATTACAAAAAGTTTATCTAGAAATAGTAATTTCTTGGAGTAGGTAACATATATAATACCTGAGATGAAGGGAAAAAGAAAAGGCCAAAATCAGTTTGTGATGAGGAAACAAAGGAATAAAGTAAAAAGATGAATAGAGTGAGAAGATTCCGCACGACAACTCTAATACTGAATAATATTACACAAAGGAGAAAGAAAAAGTAATAAACCATGAAAAAAAAAAAAAAAAACACACAAACAGCGTACCACAATGAGAGTTCTATTTATAGGTTAATCAAGTGTCAATTAAAACTTTGTTTTTACCCTATTAGTTAAGGGGTTTTAAATTTAAAAAATAAAAATAAAAAAGAGAACTTTTTTTAAATAAAAAAAAAGTGATAATATCACCTTGGGTCCTCATTCTTTACCGGACGTATCACTTGAGTCCCTATTTTTTGTTTTGTAACTTTTAAATATCCCTGAACTTTTTACTTTTGTAACATGTTAATCATTTTCCTCAGTTCCGTCTGTTTTAGCCGTGAAGTCACATGTGAATTGCACATGATCTAATTAGCAAGGGTATATGACAGACTTAAACTTTCAGAATGCTTGGGTTTACTACTTTCCAGAAGAAGATATTTTTCTCATCGAGATCGACCGAAAAAAAAAAAAAAATGCTTGGATCGAAGGGGGCGCGGCTTGAAACACTTCCGCCTCCTCAATATAACCGATACTTTTGTTCTTGGCGCCGAGAAGCAGAACATTACAAGAAGGCATCGTCGCCAACGCCGCAACGGCACTCCCGACAATGGCGGAGAGACTCGAAGCCGTACAGCCCATTCTCCTCTCTACAAAGTCAGCAACCTTGTTCTTCGCCGAATCAAGAGAGAGGGCCCGATCACAGGCGTGCTCAATTGTCGTAGAAGATGCTCTAACAGAGACCACACCACATCCGTAATATAATCTTGTTAAAAAGTCGAGCGATCCCCGATCGGTTCGAGCTCAGGAAATCTCAGCCGCCGGTACTTTTCGCGAATGAGGTTGTGGAGCGTAGCGATCTCATTCTCAGTCTCCTCGGACAAAGCATTGCATTCTTCTAATATTATCAGATTGTGTTCAGGATAATCATCTTCCGAAATTGTGCCTCGATTCGTCCCTAGGACGACGACATGCTCCACTTTCGCCTCGATGTTGGCATAAATCTGAGATTTTGGGTTACTGTCCGAATACTCGTCGTCGTCATCAACATCTTCTTCCCTGTTTCCAGCATCAAGAATGTGTTCTCCCTATCTGATAAGCACAAGTTCATCGAAATCTGAGAGAAAAGAATCCGCCACAGTAACCATCGTCGAGCTCAGAGAAAAAAAGAAGAAGACAGGAAAAGAAGAGGAAAAAACCTCTAAGCGTCACAGTCGCTTATAAAGAAAGCTACTCCTATCTGAGAGCGAAAATTCCAAAATATATAATATCAGAAAAAGGGAAAGTAACAGTTCTAATATAAAGAAACTAGTGGATATTTATATATTTATTTTATCTATATACAAATTAGTGATATATATGCTATGAAAAAGGAAACTAGTTCGTGAAAAATCCTAGAATATAAATATATTATAATTATATTTTCTGCTAAAAAAATATATATTATATCTATCTATCTATCTGATAAGCAGCTCATAGTTCATTTTTTTCCCTTTTTATTTTTTCTTTCTTGAATTTCGATATAATAAAGTAATTTATTTATTTTATAGGGTATAATGGACATTTTAATATTTTTTGCCTTATATATCCTAAAAAAATAAAATTAATTTGGTCATTTTACTTTCATTAAAATAAAAACAATTGAAAGGATTTCTTTTAACACTTGGCTGCAAAAACGATATATGTATTATACATTATTTGAAGAGGAAATTAGTCAGTACACGCTCTTTTTAAAAGAAATATCAAATATACAGTACTCTTTTTTCTATTTTTTTCTTACAATCTTTTATTAAAAAATATCATATTTGAGAAACTTCTAAATTAAAGGTTTGGGTTTATTTGGGTTTTATTTCTCTCTCTCTCTCTTTTACGCTCTCTTTCTCTCTCTGGAACTGTTGTAGTGAATGAGTTTCTTATCTTTCTTACTCAGTTTGGATTTTCGGAGCTCTATTTTTCTGAAATTTGTTCCGTTCTTCGTGATCGACCAATACAGTACGATATTTAAAGTAATATTTTGCATTTCTAGTTCATTTTTGTTCAGTTTTACACCTGATTTCTAGATTTCTAGCTGTTTCTAGACCATTTTTGTTGAATTTTAAACCTAATTTTCTAGATTTCTAGTCATGTGGTAATGAGAGCAAGTGTTACGCTAAATGCATATACGTAAAATAACCGTAAATGCACGAGTCGTATACAAATAATAAAGTGATAAAAGAGTTGTCGATCCCACGAGTAATTGGGTGTTAAATTGCTGTTAAGTATAGGAATTATCGTGACCTAACTTTATCCAGACAACCAAAACAAAAAGAATTTATAATTGAATAAATATAAATACAAATAATAGAGATTTCTATGTACAAATGTACTAGGGGATTGAATTCACCTAACTATCAACTATGTCTTTTGATCACCAATTGTATTCTAATCAATTGTTCCTAATTTATAAGCTAAGAACGCAAAGATATTTCTACTCCTTCTCATGATTGCCGAGTGAAATCATTCCTAAATCCCAGTTCCAATATCTCTGTTCCAAACCTATAAATTAAGAATTCATTATATTCAATGGTTCTTTGATCATAGCTTCAAAAGAATTATAGGTTCTCTCAAACTCTACAAGTCCTAGGTTATACTATCCTATGGTTGTTTCTAAAATTCCCTTTCTTAAGTGTTGAACTCTAGAAACCAAATTATCCAACTAGAAGCATAGAATAATATAAATAAATTCAAGAACAATATCTAAAAACATATTGGAAATCAAGATATAGAATCAAAGTTTAAGTTAAATTATTCCCCATGTATATAACAATTAATTCAAAATAGGAGAATCCAACATTAATTTCAACAAGAATTTCATATATCCAAATACATTCAATAATCAAGCATAATACAAAATTCAAATAAAATTAAGGTGAGAAAGAGGAAGAGAAAATTTTTCTGTGGAGGTAGAACTTCAAGCTTCAATTTCTTTAAGCCACTCTCTCAAGTATTCTCTCTAAGATTTCTGCTCCAAACTCCTTCCTCTCTAAGATTTTTGGGCTCTCTTTACTTTGTTTCCTCTCCAACTCTCCACCCTTGAAATAGAGGCTTAAGGATGTATTTAAGGGGCTCTAAGGTGACCTAGGCCGGGTGGAATGTTAACCGTTCAATCAGATGGTATCAATGGTCCAAATTGGCACTAAAAACACGTTTAAAGACGCTGGGTAGTGCTGCGACACACCCTGGTAAGCGCCACGGCACACCCTGGTAAACGCCACAGCACTCTAGTATTTGGAAGTCTGATTTCCAAGCAGCGCCACGGTGCTACCATTCAAGCGTCACGGCGCTCTCAGTTCTGGAACTCAGCACGACAGCTTTATATTTCTTTATAGTATCTAAGTATTACATAAATATTTCTTTATGTTTATGTAATGGAATAAATTATTCTATTTAAATTTATGGACAATTATAATCTTATTTTTCTTAATTTATTTTAATTTTACTTTTTTTTAATATGAAATGAAATATCTTTTAGAATTTAATTTACTATACTTCATAAATATTATTAGCTATTTTTAGCCCAAGATTGATAACCTAAGAGGGGGTGAATTGGGTTTTAAAACGTTTTAAGAGACTTTTCAGTTATTTAAAACCAAAGACCACTTTTTGAAACTTTTAAGCTAAATCAACAATAATAGCAAACATATAGCAATAATAGTAAGTATATTAAGCACACTAAATATCAAACACTTAATTAAATAGCTTGCAATAAAGTAAAGAGTGTAAGGATAGAGAAGATACAAACTCAGTTTTTACGAGGTTCGACAAACGTGACGGTTTACCTACGTTCCTAGCCCTCGGTAACTTGCTTTGAGCTTCCACTATTCAGATCAAGATTGTGGGCTTGACTGACCCTTGTACACAACGAGTGATTTCTCCTTAGGCACACTCACGCCTTTACAATAGTCTTGAATCTGGCTCTATCACGCCTAACTTTTGATTATTTTGACTCCGGTGCCAATCCTCATCTACACTGATTGTTTAGACAATAGTGCCAATCTCACTAACTCAAGGGTTATTTAGACTCCAGTGACAACCTCACCTACACTCGAGTTGTTTAAACTCTGGTGACAACCTCACCTAAATCGGGTTGTTTAGACTCCAGTGGCAACCTCACCTCACAATTACAATTTTTGTTTTTGTTGAATCTCTCAATTAGAATCTCTCTCTAATGAAAGTATTTGATACAAGGTAAGCTTAGAGAGAATAGATGTAAACACAAGATATAATCTAGTTTGGCTCAAGTGATTTTTGTGAAAAAGTATATTTGAAAGTTTGAGTCACAAAAGTTGATTTGAGCACTTTGAAAGTATGATATAAGTAATGTAAGAATGTTCAAAGATCCTTTCAAGTGTTAGAAAAGCTTCTATATATAGACTTGAAAGAAAACTATCCGTTTATAACTATTTGACAGACATTCTGTCATTTTCGGTAGACCGAAAGTATGTTTTCGAGCAGAAAATACTAGTCTTTTGGTAGTGCGGCTCTACGGCCGAATCTAAAAATTGTTGAAAATATGCAGGGGAATCGGTAGACCGATTCTGGAGGCCAATCTGCCGAATCTGTCTAAGAGCAAAATTTGAATTTTATCTTATGTCTTTTTCAATTATTTACAAAATATGACTTTATAAATTGATTTATTATGTAATATAGAAACTATGAAAATTCATAAATCAATTTAAAAGCTTGTGTAAAATAAATTTTATATTTTAATTTGAGATAAATAGGTTTGACAGTTTTTGCTTTGAAAATTTCTAATTTTATGAAAAATTTAAGCCATTAAGATCATATTATGTGCGAACAAGTATTCAAGTACAAGAACTAAGTGTATAACCTTTGCTAGTCTAAGTCTTATATTCTTAATCTTTGTCTTTAAGCTCTTTTCCATCCACCCTCAATCTTGATTCTAATAAATCTAATATGCATCCGTCTTCAAGCTTGATTCCTTGATTAACTTGAGTTAGAACTTTTAAAGCTATTTCACTACACACTCAAGTTAAATCATTAGTACTAAATCAAGTGTTTGTTATCTTCAAAATGAGAGTAAGTAAGATTGAAACCTCAATTTCTCAACATTCTTCCCCTCTTTTAATGATGACAAACGTTGATTTATGAGATAAAAAAAATATGCAATAAGGATATGAAAATATAAAATGTGACAAGTTTACCTTAATCTTTATCATGTTTTAAACTCTACCTCAAAATATGCTTGAGAAAGTTCAAAGGGACTTGTTCCCCTTTTTTAACTCAATTAAGCATTATAAGCATATTATGAGAAAATGTAAAAATATGTGCTAGGTAAAGTTTTTCTCCTTAAAATATGCACTCTTATAAATGAATCTTAATTATCCTTGTATTCATAAATCAACATATTTCTCCCCTTTTTGACATCATTAAAAAGATATAAATAATTTTAAACAAGATATCACATAAAAACCAATCTATCCATATGAAAATACGATTCTCCCATAAGTTCACGATATTACTCCCTCAAGTTAAATGTATAACAAAAGTATATGAAAGTACAATACACAGAGAATTTTCTCCCATGTGAAAGATAGTATGACAAGTTATGCAATAAGGAAATATAGAAGAATCTAGAATTGAACAATCTTCAAAATAAGATTAACAATATAAAATATAAGATTGAACAACAATATGATGACAAAATGAAAACAAGAGCATTCTTTTTATTTTTGACAAAACTTCTTCTATTGAAAATAAGTATGACAACTATAGCATATTTAAAAGGGATATTTGCAAAAAAATACCCTAAAGTTTGGGTGTTCTGCAAATTAAACCCTGAAGTTTGGACTCTGTAAAATAATACCCTGAGATTAAGAATTTCTGAAAATTAATACCTTGGACAGATTTTTTTAACCAATTTTAAGAAAAAAAAATTAATAATATCCTCCATTAAAACTAGATTAATTTATATTATTCATCTTAATTTTGAGGATATTATTGTATTTTATCTGTTAAAAATCAACACAGGGTATTAATTTTTAGAAATTCGTAATCTAAGGGTATTATTTTGCAGAATCCAAACTTCAGGGTTTAAATTGCATAACATTCAAACATGAGAGTATTTTTTTATAGTTATCCCTATTTAAAAAATAGAGAAGTTGCATCTAATCAAGATCATGAAAGTTCTAAATCTTAATATTTTACTTGTTGAAAATATTTTTCTCCAAGTATAATTAATATAAGCATAAGAAAAGTTTTAAATCATTCAAGCATAATAGTGAAATAATTTTTTTTATTTATTTTTACCAAACTATAGAGAACATATATTTAAAAAAAAAGATGCATTCAAAAGATATATGACCATTTAGCACAAGCAAATCATAAATATGCTCCCCCTCAAAATATGCTTAAGTAGAAGAATTTAAACTCCCCCTTAAACTTATAAAGGGTGCATATTTTGAAGATTTTTGCTCATAGATACCAGAAGATATAGAAGAACCAAGTTGATACTAATTAAAATAATAGATATCAATTAAATTAGAAGAAATACAATGACCAAGTATGATACTAATTAAAACTATGCCAATAGATACCAATTATATTTTAGAAAATTATACCATGTTGACACCAATTAAAGTAGTAAATCAAAGATAAAATGACTAACATGATACCAATTAAAATAGTTTAAATCAATAACACATTCTTCTCTTCTTTTTGATATCATTAAAAAGTTGCATAAATATGAAGGATAAGATTGATACCAATCAACAAATACAAAGTAAAAATATGAATAAGTAACGAATAACAAGTAACCAATCCAAAAATGACATATTATTCAAGTTTAAACAACCATGAAAAATAGATGTTCGGAAAAGATAAAGCATAACAAAGAACGCATTGAAAGCTAATGAGAACATTATTTGTGATATTCATCAAAAATTTGTTCTCATAAAGTTATAGGATGAAAAATCATGCACAAATATTCAAAATGACAAAGTTACAAAACATAAATATTAAATTCAAATAACATGCAATTTGAGTTCAAAGATATCACTAATATAGATAAAATAATTCAATTAATTATGCATGGTATTTGTCATGTAAAAAACTATCAAGTATTTGCACAAATATAAGAGTTTAAGCAATATACATTATTCAAGTATTTTGAATCATATATGAGCAATTAATATATCAATCAAAAATAAGTTCATAAATAAAGATTCAAAAAAAATCGAAGAAACGATAGATGATAATTTAAAACCGCTGAAATCGATCAAATACACGCCCCGCTGCGAGTTTTCGGTAGACCGAAAATAGTTTTTTGGTTTGCCGAAAATGGCAGAGAAATTTGGCTTTTTAAGGCAGCATTTCGGTAGGCCAGAAACATTTTTGGTCTACCGAAATCCCTGTTTCGGCTGATTTTCAAAAGATTTTGTTTGAAAAAGAGAGAAACATTTTAAACCATCAATTAAAATATTGAAAAATTATCATTTTGATAAGCATGGAATCATTTTTAAAGGCTTGAGTAAAACAAAAAAAATTTAAACAAACAGTTCTAGATAGTTCATCATAATTAACTATACCAATTTTTTGTTTCGGTATCTTCATAGAATTTAAATGCTCGAGTTCAAACTTTTTAAGAAGACATTCTTTGATTGGTTGATGAGGATTCTATCCTTCTAGAAACTCTTCGTCCCTTTTTTTTTTGTGTTGAGGTTGGACATAATTATCATCTTTTAATTCGTTAAGCTCCAATCATTCAAGCTTAATATCATGCCTACAACAATATTATCTTTGCTTTTCTCCATGAAGGAGTGATTAGTTTCATCAAATATTACATGCATAGATTCATCTACAACTTAGTTCTTTGATTGAAAAACTCTCTTCATGCATTACTAGTAGTAGAGTAACTAGGAAAAGTTCCAATGTTGGATTTTGAATCAATATTTTCAAGTTGTCTTTGGCATTTTAAAAATAAACAAAGTTTTTGTATTCAAAGACTTTAAAATAACCAATATTGAATTTTTTTGATTATTTTAAAACTCACAATGGTATTTTATTCAAAATAAGTTTAATCAACACCCGATTTAAAACCTCACAAATAGTATGACAACTTTGGCCCAAAGAAAATATTTTAGTAAAACATTTGCATCTGACATGGTCAAGGCCATTTTGAAACCAATAAAGAAAATCATGTAAATCTTTTTGAAAAATTATCAACTACCTCAAAAGTATAATATAAAATAACTTATTTTTCAAAGTGACATGCTTTACAAATCTTATCATTTTCAAAAATTAGACTAGGAAAGCCAAAACAAGATTCTTTTAGTAAAGTTTTGAAAATGTAACCATATTAGCATGTCCAAGTTTTAAATGCCATACTCAATAAATATATGTAGATATAATTTCGAACCTATGAGTTCTTCTAGAAGAAGTTTGGTGAGATCCTTTACTTCTTGAATTGCTACTATTTTGCTTCTATATGCTCTAAGAAGACTCCTAGGTACTTTATTCACCAAATCTATGTTAGAAAATAATTTTCCAAGAGCATTGAGAGAGTTAATAACAGTAGTGAATCTAGAAAATATTTGTATAATAGTCTCATCTTTATGCATCTTGAATAATTCATATTGGCGAGTAAGAATATTAATTTTCGTCTCTTTCATAGAATTTGTGCTTTGGTATGAAACTTCAAGCATATTTCACATTTTATGAGCATTTGTGGCTTTTTCAACATCATTGAATATATATCTATCCATACCACAAATCAAAATATGCATAGCTCTACCATTCTTTGAAAAAGTAATTTTATCATTTACATCATATTCATCAATTTATTTATCAACAAATTTATCACCAACTTTTTTCTTAAAAACAAATAGATCTTTAGTAACAATATGCTATAAATCAAAATCTAAAGATTGTAGATATATAAGCATTCTACTTCTCCAATAATTAAAATCGGTTCTATTGAAAAATAGTGGTCTAGTTGAAAATCCCTCATTTGAAAGATTTTGAAAATTGTTTGGGTACACTATCTCAAGACGGTTAAGTCTTTAAATTTGAGCACCAATCACTGATACAAATTGTTAGCTATTTTTAGCCCAAGATTGACAATCCAAGAGGGTGGTGAATTAGGTTTTAAAACGTTTTAAGAGACTTTTCAACTATTTAAAATCAAAGACTACTTTTTGAAACTTTTAAGCTAAATCAATAATAATAGCAAATATATAGAAATAATAGCAAGTATATTAAGCATACTAAATATTAAACACTCAATTAAGTAGCTTGTAATAAAGTAAAGAGTATAAGAATAGAGAAGATGTAAACTCAGTTTTTACGAGATTTGACAAATGCAACGGTTTACGTACGTCCCCGGCTCTCAGCAACTTGCTTTGAGCTTCCATTATTCGGATCAAGATTGTGGGCTTGACCAACTCTTGTACACAATAAGTGATTTCTCCCTAGGCACACCCACGCCTTTACAATAGTCTTGACTCTGACTCTATCATGCTTAACCTTGGATTATTTTGACTCTAGTGCCAATCCTCACCTATACTGATTATTTAGACAATGGTGCCAATCTCTCCAACTCACGGGTTGTTTAGACTCCGGTGACAACATCACCTACACTCAGATTATTTAGACTCCAGTGACAATCTCACCTAAATCGGGTTGTTTAGACTCCGATGGCAATCTCACCTTATAATTATAATTTTGGATTTTGTTGAATCTCTCAACTAGAATCTCTCTCTAATGAAAGTATTTGATACAAGGTAAGCTTAGAGAGAACAGATGTAAACACAAGATATGATCTAGTTTGGCTCAAGTGATTTTTGTGAAAAAGTAGATTTGAAAGTTTGAATCACAAAAATTGATTTGAACACTTTGAAAGTATGATATAAGCAATATAAGAATGTTCAAAGATCTTTTCAAGTGTTAAAAAAGTTTCTATATATAGACTTGAAAGAAAACTAGCCGTTTATAACCGTTTGACAGACATTCTGTCATTTTCGGTAGACCGAAAGTGTGTTTTTGGTCGATCGAAAATACTAGTTGTTGGTCGGTTAAATCTAAAAATTGTTGAAAATATGCAGGGGAATTCGTAGACCGATTCTGGAGGCCGGTCTGCCCGGATCTATCCGAGAGCAAACTTTGAATTTTATTTCAAGTCTTTTGCAATTATTTTCAAAATGTGACTTTATAAATTAATTTATTATATAATATAGGAACTATAGAAATTCATAAATCATTTTAAAAGGTTGTGTAAAATAGATTTTATATTTTAATTGGAGATAAATAAGTTTGATAGTTTTGCTTTTAAAATTTCTAATTTTATGAAAAATTTGAGCCATTAAGATCATATTATGTGTGAACAAGTATTCAAGTACAAGAACTAAGTGTATAACCTTTGCTAGTCTAGGTCTTGTATTCTTGATCTTTGTCTTTAAGCTCTTTTCTATTCATCTTCAAGATTAATTCTAATAAGTCTAATATGTATCCATCTTCAATCTTCATTCCTTGATTAACTTGAATTAGAATTTTTAAAGCTATTTTACTACACACTCAAGTTAAATTATTACTACTGAATCAAATGTTTGTTAACTTCAAAATGAGAGTGAATAAGATTGAAACCTCAATTTCTCAACAAATATAAGTTTAGACCGTGATTCACCTTTTATTTTTTTAAAGAAAATTGTTACCTATAATACGAATTTTTAATCTTTTTCATAGGATTTATTTATATAATTGTTTACAATATGCATTGATATTTTTACTTTAATTTATTTTAGCATGAATTGAAAAATATTTATAACTTTAGTATAGGATCCTGAGTTTAGTTTTTTTTTCCCCTCTCTTAACGTTAAAAAAATAAAGTTTGCTACTTTTATATCTTTACTATGAGTAAACTTTATAGAGAATTAAAATTAGTGAGACTTATCCATAAAAAAAAAAAAGTAATGATAATTAGAATATTAAGAGTATATTAATGGAATAGGATAAAATAAATAAAAAATAAACAATTAAAGTCATAGGTCACAAATAGATTACTTATTTTTAAGTCATAAATAGCTTTCTATTTTTATATACGTATTAATTAGATTAAATTTTTTTACTAGAATTACTAATATTATTATAACCATTAGATCAAAATTTAATGGCTTAAATTAAAGTAACTATCCATAGAGCAAAAAACAAAAATCTCTATTGAAACCTTACCCTATATATATATATATAGGGGTTTGGTTTAAATGGTTACAATAATATTTACCCATGGATGGTTACAATGGTTTTAGTCGTTAGATCTAAAATCCCACGGTGGTGATTAGTTTGGTAGTTGGCCAAAAAAATTTAATGCTATTTATTACCATCAAAAAAATTTAATGGAATCACTACTTTTTTTAGTATCCATTCATGGTCATAAAAAAATTGTAACCATTGAGAAGTCCTCCATATATATATATACACACATACATATATAGGCCATAATCTAGTAGGTATTTTTTTAACCTATTTATTGGCATTTTTTTCTAGCCGTTGGATGAAAAGTAATAATAATAAAGACATATTATTTAATGCTCTTTCTCTTTCTACCTTTTACCTTAAAAGGCGTACATAATAAATTTTAATTGGGTAAAACAATGCTTACAAATAGGTCAAAAAAATTACCTAGTGGATTGGTACAATATATATACGTGAATATATGTATAGATATACATATGGTTTATGGACAAATAACTAAGGAAGGAAAATGCTGTTTGATTTGGTATCTTCTTCTATATTTCTTGATCCTCCATTGGATAGTTTGGTTGGGGATTTTTTAACGGATTCAAGTTAGTCTATTCCTTTTGCTTTTGTAGATCGTTTCCTGGGAATAGCTAGTATTATTAAGTAAGTTGTGAATTTAGATGACCCGGATGCATTGTACTGGATGGGTTCTTTGGATGGTACGATTACCTGATCTGATGCTTATATTACTCTTTCTGATTCTCCAGTTGTTTGCTCTTGGGGAAAGTAGATTTAGTCTTCCTTCGTCCTTCCTTCGAGGTCGGTTTTACTTTGGAGGACTCTTCATGATCAACTTCCTACTGCATCTTCTTTGATGAGGTGAGGCTTTCAATTTCGCTGTTGTTTCTGTCATTTCTCGGTAGAGGGCTCATCACATTTGTTCCTCGATTACCCTTTTGTTGTGCAGCTTTGGTCGGCCATGTCCTCATTATATCGCACTCCAGTCTTCCTGGAGGGCTCTGTAGGAGATCTTTGGGATAGAGCTCAACTTTGCTCATTTAGCCCGCAATTTCGAGCTTTCTGGAAAGTTGGTTTGGTCTCTATTTTTTGGATTATATAGCATCTTCGGAATTTGACAATTTTTGAAGATAGAAAGCCATCTATATCTTCAGCATTTATTCTCTTATAGCGTTTTATTAGAGAGGTCGAGTCTCTGGTTTCTAGCTCTATGTTTGACTCTATGACCGAACTCTTAATTTTGCGAGAGCTTCAGATCAAAGGTAGGCCTCGAAAGGCACCAATCATTATTGAAGTTATATGGAGACCTCTTTCTCTATCCTAGATCAAGGTCAATACTGATGGTTCTACTTATGACTCACTAGGTCCTTCTGGATGTTCAGGAGTATTTCGGACTCATAAAGGATTTGTTTGCAGATGTTTCTCTATTCCTTTGGGAATTAGTTACGTTTCTGGGGCAGAATTGGCAGCAGTGACTCATGCGATTGATTTTGCTTAGAAATATGAATGAAAGCGTCTCTGGTTAGAGAGTAATTCAGCCTACATAGTTTCTCTTCTATTGGCCCGTTCTCTTAAAGTTTCTTTCCGTTAGAGATTAGTTTGGTATAGGACATTGAGGTACATTGCTAATATGGATTTTGTGGTCACTCATATCTATCACGAGGGTAATCGTGTAGCTGATTATTTAGCTTCTCGTACACCTTCTTTTGTTTGTCCTACTTGGTGGTGGTGCACTCCATCTTTTATTTCATCTTTTGTTTACGATGATTGTATTGCGAAGCCTAATAATCAATTTTATTGATTTTACTTCTTTTTCTATTTCTTTGTCCTGAGAGGTTAGGTTTGTGCACCCCTCTGACTTGGTGTCTTTTCTTTTTCTTTCTCTTTTAATATAGTTTCCCTCGTTCTATCGAAGTTTGCCAAAAAAAAAATACTAAGGAAGGGAAATGTTGTATTAATTTAGATCAGATAGAAATATAAATTGATGAGATAAAGCAAGAGAACAAGTGGGATTTTAGTTGTGGAAAAAGACAAAAGGGAGCTTTATGTATAAAATTGATAGTAAAAAAATTGAAGGCAGTGTATATTCTCTCTGATATATGATATAATGGCTTATATATATAAGATAATTAGGAGCTTGAGAATCGGCTAAGAGTGAGCTTAATAGCATAGACCATTGACAGCTCTTGCTACTAGTTGTCTCGTGCATATTGGGTAAGTGTCAAAATTAAATTTGACACATGTGGCCTTGATATGTCTAACCAATAGTCATAAAGCTTGCATATAAGACACCTGTTACTTACTAATGAGGTCCAATGTAATTTTAACAAATAGTATAATCCAATTGTGTCACATAGCTGCTTTCAATTGCCAATGAAATATTGACATTTGGTATTTTTACACTGACTTCTAATTAGAGATTGTCACTCATCTTGAGATGTCGTAGTCTTCTTTTGTTTAATATAATTTTGACACGTCACACATTTTCTTGATTGATCCTATGCGATGTTATTTTATGACTTAATATTTTAGTTAATTTCTAATTATAATAAATGTATCACACCCCAAAACAATTTTCTTAGAGTGCACGACATGGCTCCTTGTCATGAAAATAAGAGCAAAACTTGGCACTTGGCTTACTTGTTTAATGTTTGTAGATGGTTCAAAAGAAATTTCTGTGAAATGTTACATGGTTACTAGAGTTGTAGATATGGACCGGGCCAAACGGGTCAACCCGTTGCCCAACTATTTGGCCCAGTCCTGACTCGACCTGATACTATTTACGGCCCAGTCCGATAGCCCATTTTTTATTTTTTTCAAAAAGTTTTTTTGTTATTTTTGTAATTATATGTCAAAAATGATATTTTTATGAAATAGTACTAGGCTGGCTTCGCCCGATTTTGGCCCAGCCCAGCATTTAGCGATCGGACTATAGAGTCGGACTGATCCTCCCTTTCAGATTTTCAGATCTGGCCGGACCGGCCCGCTACTATTCTCGGGTCAGCCTGGCCAAGCCTGAATTTCCCTTTCAGCCTGAATAAGCTGAGTGGCCCATATTTGTAACTCTAATGGTCACAATCATAATTTGTTGCCATCAAGATCAAGATGTGATAAATGATATGAAGTTTTGAAACCAATACTTGTGCGTTTGATAACAAAATATAATTGTTCTTTAGTAAAACCAAAGGAAAAAAGAAATAGAAAAAGAAAAAGAGCCTCTAATTATGTTCTAAAATATATATGGGCACCAATTTAGGGAAAAAAGAAATAGAAAAAGAAAAAGAGCCTCTAATTATGTTCTAAAATATATATGGGCACCAATTTAGTAGGTAGGTATTTTTTTTAATCAATCCAGTAGGTATTGGATAGTGAGCCTATATATATTTATGTCTAGTCATGTTTATATAACAGTCAAATGAAGCTCAATGGAAAGTTTTTAACTCTTCTGCTTCAGAAAAAGGAGTAAATGGAATATCATGAATAATCCATGATATATGTATGTTCATCCAATATTAGCATGACAATTTGAAACTAATAGATACAGAAAACAAAAAAAAAAAAAAAAGAAGAAGAAATAAAGGCAAAGTACTAAAAATCTACTCATTACTAATGAGTTTCTACAATTGGGCGACAAAAAGAATAACTGCAAAAGATTCAAGCAGCGTCCTGAACCAACATTTCCTAGGGCTTATAGCCAAAATTCCACCATTTTCACTTCTTCCTAAGCTCGTATGATGGATTATGTGCAGAAAAAATTCCATATAGTAATATTCATGAAGGCAAGTACTTAAACCTGAAAACTTCAATTCAAGCATAATAGCATTCCAAATTAGTGTTTAATACTTATCTTGTTTTGACATCTGCAATTTATGAAGAGTCCTTACGCAATAAATGTCTTTGAAAGATGTCATGACTGTAATTTTTTTATTGGTGGATTGTACGATAGGATATAAGTCATATCTCTTTTGTTATAACATTAAGTTAGTTATGAATAGTTAAGACTGCAGCTTAATTATTCTAACTAATCTTGATAATGTGTCAACTAAGTTTTTGATTTTAGGCTTAGAACTTGAGGTTTTTATCTATATAAATAGGTGCTTTGTTTTACTGTTAAAAAGAGATAAAAAAAAAGAGTATTATTTGAGAGTTGAAGTTGTATCACACATATTGTAATATAAGTATTTTTCTCTGTTTCATGTTACAATATCAACTCTGTAAATGTAAGCTGAGATATGCTGACAATCAAAGAATACGGCTTGCCTTCATCAATTACAGCTGATAAGCCGCATTCATATAGTGCCGCCCTTATTTAAAAAAATAAAAAAAGAAAGGAAAAATAGGATAATAAGAGAGGGGACTCAACTATAGATAGCTCTTTCCTCCAAACCATTTTGCATCTCATTCAAAATATTTCTTCTCTCCTTAAGAGAGAATTTAAGCCTAGAAATTCCTCTTAAGTATCTTCTTTAGTTTTCTCCTAATTTGTGTAGAGAGAATATTTTCTCTTATTTCAATAGAGAAATATGTTAATTTGTACTCTCTTTCTACGTAGATAGAAGTGAGTTGTAATTTCCTTTTCATAGTAAAATTCTTCACAGCCTAAATTGGGTGAACCATGTCTATGGACATAATCTAAATTGGGTGAACCATGTAAAATCTTTTGTGTGCCTTATCTTTTCTATTTTTCCCAAATATTCTCAGCTCATATTTTAGCTGCGTGTTGTCACTTCCACAAAGCTGATCTCCTAACAAGATATTCGTGATTGTACTACTGAGAGGCTTGAGAGTAGCTTGTAGTGAGAATCTTGCTTCATAATCTGAGAGAGTTGAGTGTATAATCTTCTTAGTTGATAGTGAATTCGACTAGGGATAAGGTCCTTACCTTAAATATACAATTTTCATATTGAAAACTGGAACCAAATAAACTCGTGTTGTTCTTCCTTTTGTTCTCTAATTTTTACGTGTTCTTGATCGATTGATTGATTTGGTTGTTTCACCAACATCTTTTATTTTATTTTTCATCTTGACGAAGGCAAAATTTGATACCAGATCCTTATATTCGATGTAAAATGACTTAAAATCAACCATTTGTATGGATAGATCCACTTCAAAACTACATGACTAATTTTGTTTTTCCCCTTTCTGAGAGGAAAGTACATGACTAAATTAGCCTCATAGTCTTGTACATAATTAAAAACAAATAACTTGCTTTCAAAAAAAAAGAAAAAAAAAGAAAAGCCACAACAAGAACTAAACGTATGTAGAAGACGAACTAAACGTATGTAGAAGACTCATTTAAGCCTTCCAGAGTTACATCTAAGCCAATGGAAAATTGACTTAAAGTTCAGTTTATGGGTTTTGAAGACCTTTCTCTTCAGCTTGGGCATATTCGTAATCTTCAGTTCTAACCGATAAACGTGAACGTCCCTCTCAAATCCATAAATCTATTTTTTAATTTTTTTTTGATAATTTAAACGTGCAATAATTGGATTCTATAACTTGCCACTAAACTTGGAAGTTGAACACAGGATAACAAATTGACTTGCACTTCTTATAATCTTAATTATTATTTTAAGTTGTACCCAAAATTCCTTTTCTTCTTCTCATTAAAGAAATAAGTGCACAAAGTTTTTTGATTTTGTAACTTTAAATTTTAAATATTATTATGGCTAAATATTTTCCTCTATTATGGCTAGATATTACGTTTAACTTTCTTTAGAAAGTATATCTCTGTTTACAAAGGAGGAAAAAAGTACTCTCCAACAGTAAAGGGTCATATTTTCTTGAGATATCATTAATTCCCTCATCCAAATTAATCTATTGATCACATAAAACTCATTTATGACCCTAAAGAGGTTTGGTTTACACTTCAATTTAATAAACAACACTTAAACAGAACTTTTAAATAATTTTTCTCCTCCTTATAAAGATTAAATAAGAAATATGTATGACATTTCACAGTATTTGTTTGACTAGAACTGTTTCACGAGATTTTTTTTTCCCTTTTAATTACTAGAGTGAAAACTTTTTAGTTTACGTGAACAGACGATTTACGTGGTATTAAGCCAAAGTGTGTTCTTGGTATTATCTCTTTACTTTAAACAAAGAATTCATTAGTAATACGCAAAGTACAAAACTCAAAACTTGGCCAAGCCATGTCATTTTCCTAAAATATTTCGTTCAAAATTCCTCATTTTCTTTCGTATGGAGTGAAAAAGCCTTTTTGTTTTAGCACGGAGCTAGGGTCCCCACTCCCCATGAGCGTTTGAACCACTCACGCTTCTCGGATGCTTTTTGGTCAAAACTCATGGAACGAATTTGAAAGGAAACTTCCACCATATAACCCGCACCATATGTAACCCAAAAACACCAATAATATAAACCCAATTCTGAAACCACTATAAAATTGGCACTAAAATTGAACAATTCTCCATATGAAAACGTAGAGAGAGAAAAAAAAAACAGAGAGAGAGAGAGAGATAAAAATGGCGAAATTGTTCCTCAAGCAAGCAAAGCAGTACGCGGAGACTCGGCCTGATTACCCAAAAGAGCTCTTTGAATTCATTGCCTCCAAGACTCCCTTCCACGACCTCGCTTGGGACGTCGGCACCGGAAGTGGACAAGCTGCCCTNTGATAGCTTCTTTGATCACCATTTTATTTTAAAATTTTAAGAAAAATCCTAATTTTTTCATGATATGATTGGTCCTATCATTATTTTTCTTTGCTATGATTGGTTGTAATATATACATGTATTATATAATATTGTATTTAATTTAATATTAATGATATCTTATACTAAATTTAGTTCATCGAATCGAACAAATAATTGTGCTACATTCGTCTCATCAAAATCAAAATCAAAATCAAAATCTATATATCTATATATATATATTAAGCTTGAAGCAGAGAGAGTGTAAAAACTCTGATAGCTTCTTTGATCACCATTCTATTTTTAAAATTTTTAGAAAAATCTTAATTTTTTCATGATATGATTGGTCCTATTATTATTTTTCTTTGCTATAATTGGTTGAAATATATATTTATATTATATAATATTATATTTAGTTTAATATTAATGATACTTTATATTAAATTTAATTCATCGAATAAATAGCTGTGACACATTCGTTGTATCAAAATAAATGTAAAAATAAATACATTGTTTAACTAATACCTGTGATATATTCGTTGCATCAAAATAAATGTAAAAATAAATACATTGTTTAATGTTTTATATAATATTATATTTAATTTAATATTAATTATACCTTATATTAAATTTAGTTCATTGACAAATACATTCTTTAATATTGTAATACATTGAACCTAACTATAAATTAAGCCTAATATATGCAATATTAATACCATATCGCGCAAAGCGCGGTATAACGTCTAGTTTAGAAATATGCTTGATGCTTTGTGCTGACACCACACAAATAAAGGTGGGGATTGCAATGGTGGGTCCATTGGAAAGAGATATTGTGTCTGTTTTCTTTTCTTTATTTATATCCCATCTAATTATTTTTCGACACATAATTCAATTAGTACAGTTATTTAAAATATAGAATAAGTAACGTGTTAAACTCCAAAGTTAAATATGATTAGATGGACCGAAAAAAAGGGGTCCAGGGGCAATTTGTAATGAGATGAGAGGATTGCATTATAAGGCTAATCTTACCACTTTATTAAAGCTGGGGGTCCCATTATAAGGCTAACCCAATTTATATAAATAATGCTATAAGGCACCAGTGGTGCTGGGCATCACAGTGATGTGTCAGTTTGTAACTGGTTAATCATAATTATAATTTAAGTGAGGCTCATGTGGGACCCAGTTTGTTAATTAAATCATCCAGTGATAAACAGACATGTCACTGTGGTGTTGGGCACCACTGGTGCCCCCATAGCATTGCTCAATTTATATACTTTAGCAGCAACGGTAACATTTCTCTGAATTTAATTCTAATCAATGCGAAGTCACTTACATGGTCTCCGAGTCTTTTATTTTCATTTTTACATGTGATCTAAATCTATGTATTCTATTCTATTTTGTTTAAACTATATAAGTATCCCTTGGCATTTGTCATTTACTGCTCTTCGGCACCGCGCATTATTCAACTGAAACTTGTTTTGACGGTGAATTTACGTTGTTGTCCAAATCTATTTTGACATTGAAAAGGCATTACGCATTAAAAGATAAGCATTATGTGACTGAAAAATGTTACATTAACATCTGGTAAAACATTATGCATTTCAGCTAGCTGGGATCTACAAGAACGTTATAGCCACAGACACAAGCCTAAAACAACTCCAATTCGCACCAAAACTCCCAAACATTCGCTATGAGGAGACCCCACCAGTGATGTCCATAGCCGAAGTTGAACAGAAATTGACACCAAAATCAAGTCTTGATTTGGTCACTATAGCCCAAGCTCTCCACTGGTTTGACCTCCCAAATTTCTACAAACAAGTCAAATGGGCACTCAAAAAACCAAACGGTGTCGTTGCGGCGTGGTGCTACACCTTGCCACGTATCGACAGCTCAGTGGATCCAGTCCTGGATCGATATTACAGCGATTCCCAGCCTCATTGGGACCCAGCTCGGAAATTGGTGGAGAGGGAGTATAGGGGCATTGATTTTCCATTTGAGCCTGTGGATGGGACCGATGACACGGGGCCGTTTCGATTTGTGTCCGAGAGGTCGATGGATTTGGAGGAGTTTTTGACGTATTTGAAGTCTTGGTCAGCATATCAGACGGCTAAGGACAAGGGTGTGGAGCTTTTGGAGGATCATGTGGTTGAGGGTTTTAAGGGAGCTTGGAAGAGTGGTGAAGGTGGAGATGGTAGGAAGGCTGTGAAGTTTCCTGTGTTTTTGAGGATTGGGAAAGTGGGAGAAATTTAAATGAAGAAAAAAAGGAAACTTCTGAAGAAATTGAGAGTTGCTTATTGGTATTTGGTAGTTATCATCATGGTAAGAATAAAATTGCGAGAAGCCCATTCGGATTAGCTCAGTGAGTAGGATGGAGTGAGGATTGAGTACTAGGTCGAGAGTGGATGGATGTGAGGATTGAGTAGTAGGTCATGAGTTCAACATTAAGGGTGCATAAGTTATTTTTCTTTAATTTGTAATAAGTAGAGGTAATTAGTTAAGTCTTACTTTAAAAAAAAAGAATGAAATTAGGAGAAATAGTTTTATAAAAAGAAGAAATTGAACTAGTGAATTTTTACTTAATTAATCGCAATTATGATTTATGTTTTATAACTTGATTATTTTCGGTATGAATTTTCATTCCTTTATGTTGATTTTTACAATGATCTTTTCTTTTTAATTTGTTTATGGGAAAGAAATTGCAAACCAATAGTTATTGGAGTAGTTTTATGAAAGAAAAAAGAATATTATATGACACCTAATTTTGGTATACCAGAGTTAGTACTATGTTTCGAGGTAATAAAGATCTAGCTCTTGTGGCATTTTTTAGAAAATAATTTTAAGATTATGGTGGTTATGGCGAACTCTAATGGTATATCTAAACAATAATCTTAATGCTAATAATATGAATTCTTTATTAAGAAATAGTGGTTGTTGTTCTTGCCGATTTATCTTTTCTTTCGGTCATGAAGCGACCCATACAAGTGCTAAGTTTAGACTTTTTTATATTAATATTTATTTTTAATTGAGAAATTTATATTTGTATTATTCATATTGTAGCAAATAATTTATTTTAATAATAAATTTCTCTTTTACCTTAAAAGTATATATTTTCTTAAAACAAGATTGCCTGGAATGTTGATGTGCCATTTGTTTTACAAGAGGATAAAATTACTAATCCTTAATAAAAAGAATGTAAAGGGAAGAATAATTAAAAAATTTTAATTCATCAATTTAAACTAAATATGTGAGGGATAAACTAATTTTTTATTTCCTAAATGTGTAAAATAAACACATGAATGAATGAGAAAAGAAACAATTCATTTATTCTCATTCTCATTACAGTCCATTACGAATTAGTAAAACATGGTATCTAATATTATTTTTCTTAAATAAGATAATTATTGTTATTTTTAACCCTAAAGAACAACCAAAATCTTAATTTGGTTACTAATCTTTATAATGTCCCAAATTTGATATTCGAACTACATTTTTGTTTGTAAACCAAGACCAAAAACTGTAAAAAGAAAAAAAAAGCCCCCTTAATTCTCGCCTCCAAACTATATGGTCTTACTAATTTGCTTCATGAACTCTAAAATATGTTAGTTATTTTGGCCTATGTACTTCGAATGTCTAGATTTAGCCATAGAACTATGCTTTTGTCACAATTTGGACTTTGAACAATATTTTTTTAAAAAATCCAAATTTGGCACCTGAAACTTTTCAGTTTTGGAATAGTTTAGGGACCATAAATAAACCACGAGGAAAAAAAAAGAAAGTTCAAGGACTATATTTAAAGCATTTGAAAGTTCATGACCATAGTTTGTAAAAGCAGATTGACACATTTCAAAATTGGAACTGACATTATATTTGAGGGGCAAAAAGTGAAATTACCAAAAAATAGAAAAAAGAAAGAAAAGAAATAATTTGAGGTAGCAGAATGAAATATTTGATTTAAGAGCCAAAATTGAAACTAATACATAATACCCTACCATATTTGGGACATTTAAGAGCAAAAAGGGCTCTGGTTAATTCTCCAGAGGTTAAAATGCATAGTAACCAAGAAATCATGGATTTGGAGCCTAAAAACGGTCGTTTTAGTCTTAAACGACAGTTAGTTTTTTAAACTACAACCACATAGCACATAATGTTTTTCTTCTTATTATTATTATTATTAGGGTAATATGCAGCGAAAATCCTCAATTTTTAACTTCTTTGGCATTTAGGTCTCCAATATTTAAATATTGGCATTTAAATCCCTAACCCTTCAAATGAGTAGCATCAATTAGTTCCTAAGCCAAAACCGTTCCATTCCTCCGTTAAATTCTCATGTGCTCCTCACGTACCTCATTATAAGGGCGTAATTGAGTAATAGACAAACAATAAACTCTTTACTGATTCAGCATCTTCTCCACAACCCATTTTCAGTCAAAGATGAAGAAATCTTCCAAGGTTATCGTGCCATCTCTTTGCTTCATCCTACGATTGCTCTCGCCGGCGACTACTATTGCCAATCTCTTCCACCCCGGCAGTCAGAAAGGGAGTCTCTAACTGTGTTGTTGTAGTCATGGCGGTTCAAAAATAGATGGTATTTGCAAATGTGTTCTTCATGATGAGTCCACTGGAACTATTCTAACTGTGCTTTTAGATTCCCAATCCGAGGCTTTCGTTTAAGAATACAACCTTAGCAATTTATTTCATTTTATTTGTTGGTGCTTATAATAATTTTCTATCTAGAAACCTAGAAAAAGAAAAAGAGACAAAAATGAGAATGCTTTTGGTCATTTATGTACCAATGAAAGCAAGCTTTGTTTTCATCTATTTTTTTCGTTATAATTAGGAAAAATTGCATCTTTACTTCCTCAACTATCGTCTATACAGTGTTTTACCTCCTAAACTATTTTTCTTTGCACGAATTTCCCTTGAACAATTTGATTGTATAAAAAATTCCTCTTTTGTTACCTTTTGTCCATAGCTTAGACGAAATTATGACGTGCCACCCCAAAACAAGGTTAGTTGAAACTTTTATGATTATATTTAATGCTTTCATCTATATATCCTTAGATTAGGCGCCAAATTTTATTGCTAGCTTGTGTCCATTTTATTTCCATTACTAGTTT
>JXTC01000182.1:427640-442747 GCA_002914845.1 Trema orientale
AATTTTGAATTAATTAATTTTAAATTTATGGAGAGATAAATTTTCTAATTTGTTTAAATTTTGAATTTAAACATATCTAATTATCAGATGATTAGATAAACAGAAATTAGAAAATTGACTGAAAGTGTAACAGCCTTCCTTGAAAAAGTTATCAGCTAGTTTATATATATATATATAGGTTGCCAATCCGGTAGGTATTTTTTTTTTTTACCTATGTGTAGGTATTTTTTTTTTAGCCCTTGGATCATTATCTAACAATGATCTAACGGCTAAAATGAGGTCATGAAAAGACGTGCATCATGCTTTTTCTCTCTTCTACTTTTTAATATAAAAAAATGTGCAAAACAATTTTTCATTGGCCCAATTGATACCTATGCATAGGTAAAAAAAAAATACCTACTGGATTGGTGCCCATATATATAAAATAATATATTACGTTTTCCTTTTAAAAAAGGAAGTCACATTTTTTTTAGGTTTATATATATATGGGCGCGTCTACAGTAGGGGCGCCCCTACGTAGGGCCCTGTCTATTCACCGTTGGATGGGAATCTGTATATAAATAGATTCTCCACAGATTCTCGTTATTCCCCACAGATTCCCATCCAACGATAATTAAGGCATGACCCTACGTAGGGACGTCCCTACCGTAGCCATCCCCATATATATATATAAGTAAAAAAGTTACGTTTTTATTCATATTATATTATATATATGAGGAGGGCTACAGTAGGGGTGCCCCTACGTAGGGCCACCCTTTATACACCGTTTGATGGGAATCTGTGGGGAATAATGGGAATTTGTGGGGAATCTGTTTATACACAGATTCTCATCAAACGGTGTATAGACAGGGCCCTACGCAGGGACGCCCCTACTGTAGACGCGCCCTATATATATATATATTAATTCGATTGATATTTTATTTATTAAATAGTTTAATAAATGGGGATGGCTACGGTAGGGGCGTCCCTACATAGGATCATGCCTTAATTATCGTTGGATGGGAATCTGTGGGGAATAATGGGAATCTGTGGAGAATCTATTTATATACAGATTTCCATCCAACGGTGAATAGACAGGGCCCTATGTAGGGACGCCCCTACTGTAGACGCGCCCCAATCCAACGGTGAATAGACAGGGCCCTACGTAGGGGAGCCCCTACTGTAGACGCGCCCTAAATGGGGATGTATATATATATAAGGTAAAACCCTAGCAGAGTACACTATATATTATTTTCTATAGAACCTCCATAAACTAGAGAGAAAAGAAGAGAGTCTTCTTATTCTCTGTAGAACAAACTCTTGCAATCTCATGTATTGAGAATATTGCAAGGGCCTAAAGTGTGAGTTTTGAGATATTGTACGCAACGCCCACACGTTCATCCAGTTGTGCTTGAGGCTTGGATTGGAAGATCGTGGTTTAGAAGACAGAAAAGTGAGGATTCGCTAATAGGCTACAAGAGGTATTAAATCTATTCTCTTTGTATATTCCAATCTTCTACTGCGAAAATCATTTTCAAAACCAATAGGTATCTCATCAATGATTGGCTGCGAATAAGACGCAAGGGATTGTAAATGCTTTCCCCTTTCTAAAATAATCAAAAGAACACATCATATACGTTAATTTATTTTTCCAAGTCTATTGAAATTGGTCTTTGTCTTTTTGTCATAATAAAGTTTTCTTTTTTTTTTTTTTCCTATGAGGTTTGAGTTCATTCCTCTTGTTCCATTGTTTCGAGTTAGAGTAATGTTAGGGACATATATAATTTATACACAAAAATCACATAATGATGTGATATATTTTTTATTTGAATAATGTTATGGGGCACCAGTGGTGCCCAGTACCACAATGATGTGTCAGTCTGTCACTGGCTAATTATAATTATAATACAAGTAGGACCCATGTGGGACCCAGTTTATTAATTAAATCATTCAATAATAGATAGACATGTTATTATGGTGCTGGGCACCACAATCATTCAATAATAGACAGACATGTTATTCTAGTGCTGGGCACCACTGGTGCCCTATAACATTATTCTTTTTATTCACTCATATTTTTCCAAAGTGGAATCACACCATATATATGATTGGTAAAAAATATATATATCACATCACTGTATAAAATTTGTGTATCTCAATCATTACTCTTCATGTTTCGAGGAGAGAAGGGAAATGAGTCTATTTTTGTCAATTACTTAATTACACTTTTAAATTGAAGCACATGATGAGCACATGGGAGTTTAACGGAACGAATGGATATGGCTTAGGGATTATATGCTTTTATTTTGAGAGGTTAGGGATTTAATTGCCAAAATTTAAACGCTGGGGACCTAAATGTCAAAAACGTTAAAGATAGAGGATTTTTGCTGCAAATTACACATTATTATTATTATTATTATTATTAGTATTACTATCTTGGTCTATAGTTTACTCCCCAAGAAAACAAAAATTGTAGCGAGACGCTAATTAAAAAAGAAAAAAGTAAATATGATATAATTCCGAACCTATAAATTGCACCCCAGATATTTTTTAGCCTTATTGTTTGAGATATTCGGAAAAAATGGAAGCGAAGATCGGCAAGTTCTTCGAATCAGTGGGCTCCTTCTTCGGCGGCGGAGACCAGATTCCTTGGTGCGATCGCGACATCATTCTCGTAAGTATTCTCTCACTCTATCTTCACGCCTCCCTTTCTGTTTGTTTCCCGAGAAAACCCAGTGGTGTAAGAAAATCACAGAAAAACAAACCTAGATTAACAAACTTGAGTTTTATTCGATTATAGACCCTGGATTTCTCCCAATTTCTTTGTTCTCTGTCCCTTTTTCTGGATTCCTTGGCTTTTTTATTATTTAGTGTCATTATTTTTGGACTTGTATAATAGTTTTCTGGAAAAACCCCTTTGTAGCTATAGTTTTATTCGGTAGTCATCTATTGAGTTTACTGTTGGTACAATAATGAGTTTTCTTTTTTTTTTTTTTTTTTCCTATTATCTATTTATTTATTTATTTAGGATGATAGAGTCAATCAGGATGAAGGAAACTGAGTTTGAGGTTGCCTCTTAGTTACGACATGTGTTGAATATTTTGAAGAACACATGGAAGAAATTGTTTCAATCTATTCGGTTATTTACCAATACGAACAAAAGTCTTTTGTTGCAAAGTTGAGAGTTGTTTTTTTTTGAACTGGAATTTGAGAGTTCCGTGAATCTAATCCATTGAGCAAATAATCTTTACTTCATGAAAGTTAAAGACGTTATATTTCGCAAAATCACTTATAACATTATTCCTATAGAGTAAAGTGTTCCATTTTTGCTGGATTTCTAAGCAGAATGTGTAGCTTTTGTTAATCATGATTTGTACAGATCCCAATTTATATGTTTATATCTGCTATGTGCACTATGCTATTTAGAAATAAATGCTCTTACACTTGTTTGTGACTATAAATGCAAGCATATACTTTTACGTTTTTTAACCTCCAATTGTAGTTATGCTGCCAAATCTTTTGGTATCTTCTCTGTTCTTCTAAATTGTTTACATCTGCACTGTGCTGCGTTATATCAGGGCTGTGAGAGAGAAGTTGCAGAGGCTGCTGATGGTGGGTCAGAGGAACGTAAGAATGAAAGTATTATGAGGTTGTCATGGGCTCTTGTTCACTCAAGGCAACCAGAAGATGTGAAGCGTGGGGTAGCCATGCTTGAAGGTAAAAGTATGAACTTGTGCGAAAAAAAAAATTTGTCGCAATAAAGGAATTACTTGTCCACTGCTATGGAAGGGAACACAACAGATATTTGCATTGACTGCTCTCCATGTTGACTAGACTTTCTAGTCTGTCCATGGTTTTGGGTCATTCCTATAGTTGTTCCTCCTTTTAGTGTGTTTCTCTTTAATTGCTCTTTCTTGTAGCAAGATGAATAGGAGAGAATTCAAAACCACATGAACTTCAGCTTTTGTCAATTTCACAAAACTAGGAGTTTCTTATGTCCAAATGACTGTTTTAGGACTAGTCATAAAAGTTATGATCTTCTGTAATCTATTATTTGACCTCTTTTGACTAGACAGAATTTAGGTCACAGAAGTCATGACCTTCATAAGAGGTTAAAAAGAGAGGTTATAACTTTTCTGACTAGTCCTAAAATTGTTATTATGAAAAATAGTCATAGAATAGGTTTCTTATTGCTTGGCCCTGGCACCTGTGTTCCAGTGTTTGATATTGGAAAAAGTTAAAAGTCATTCTGTACTTTTATCTGAGCCTATGATTTTGAGGAAAAATACTGAATAGAATTAACACCTGCAGCTTCCTTGACGAACAGTAACTCCCCTTTGGAACAGAGAGAGAAATTATACATTTTGGCCGTTGGATACTACCGTAGCAGTGAATATTCAAGAAGTCGGCAGGTCCTGGAGCAATGCTTAGAGGTTTGTTCTTGTTCATTGTTGCAACTGATGTACCAGAAACCTATTCTCTGTGGCATCATTCTCCCAATTTCATTTTCCTGTTCCTGCTTCTTGTAAGCAGGGATATCTGGTTGGGTTTTTCTTATTCATCATTATAGAGCCAGAATAATGCCATTTTTGGCTTTACAATCTCGTGTACCATTGTTTTCTCAAAGTTTTAATAGTATTGAACTTGCTATTGTTGGCTTGGTCAATATAAATGTGGTACTTTATTATTACTATTACAACACTAGTGCTGGTGTTGCCATGGGCAATGTTCTTATGTTATAGAACTAACTATGGTAGAGAATTCTTTCAGTTGATAATCTGTTACTCGATTGATTCATCCATACATATAATTTGCATACTGTAGGCTATCTATCTTACAACAAATAAAATTTTCCCTTTTGTTAATTTGATGTTACAACTGCTTTCAAAAGTTCATTTTATGAGATCTATATGTACAGATTTGGCTTTCAGTTTCAATTAATAATTTCCTTTTTTCCTTCCCCATTTTCTGTAGATTGCGCCTGATTGGAGGCAGGCTCTGACCCTGAAGAAGACAGTTGAGGAACGAATTGCTAAAGGTAGTAACTTTAATTTTCAGCTTTATGTTGTCATATTATGGCATTTAACTGAAGGAATTGCCAACCACTTTGGGTTGCAGATGGTGTTATCGGAATAGGCATCACTGCCACTGCGGTTGGACTTATAGCTGGTGGAATTGCTGCCGCATTGGCCCGAAAGAATTGATATACCAAGGAACAACCAATGTGCATGATGACGTGGTTTCAAGAGTTTAAAAATTTCATCACCTGAAGTTACTCCTCCCCAATGTTCATTACATAGCTTTAATAATTCTGATATTAATTTCTGTTACTGTTGGCTCATACAATTCCATAAAATTGTCTCTTGTAAGTTTCTTCCTAACTTAAGATAGAGATTAGAGAGTTCTGATAGATATTTTATTTGTTACAAGTGCTTGAGTAGCAATGTACATTATATGAGTTCATTCAGATTCAGTTCTACAGGAACTTATTTGGTGAAATGCAATGTTATGAACTATAGCAGTCAAAACCTGATTAGAATTAAACATGTAGAAATGCAAAAGGCAGAGCAAGATGATTCCCGGGAGACTGAGATTTATCAAAACTGATTGGGAACTCGACATGATAGCCTTTTGGTTCCAACACGAATTTTGTAGCCATGACAAAAGTCAATAAATGACGAAGCTAGATAGTGCATGAACATTGAGGGTGCTAAGAAACCGAAAGCCTGGGATTAGTAGGCCAGAAAAAATCTGAACAATGTTTTATCCTCTGATTTTGTCATGCCAGTAGTGCTAAAGCTAGGCAAATCGCTTCCGCTCCGTGAACAGAGGACTGTGTGGGCTGTAAGAGATGTCAATCCGTCTGTCCAATGGATTTCTCGAGTGTTTCAAGTTCATATGTTGATTTTTGCCACCATCTGGTTTGGTATAACAGGTTTTTCTCCGTTTTAGCAGATGTTTTAGGTGGATGTTTCGTGTACTCAGCGGTGCTTCTTGTTTCCTTGGCCAGTATTACTGCTCTTTCCAACCTCGGTAGACTGCCTTTCCTTCTAAATATTAATGATGCGATCATATGATTAAAAGAGTCATAATAATTTGCAAGCATTTATGGTTTCAAGTAAATGCGACTTTTAGTCCACCTGAAGCTTGCAATATTGCAAAAAGTAAGAAAAATGTCGTCTGGAAGTTCTATAATTGAAAACTTTTCTCCATTAATACCCAAAATTTACATTAACAAAATACTAATCCCCTTATGAAATATCTTTAAACAAAATTTTTGATCCCTTAAGAAATGTAATGTCCAACCAACCACTACATAAATAAGTTTTACTTTAAAAATAAGGTAATGCTTTACTCCTTCTAAAAGAAACTAATATGCTTTGTCTATTTTTTATTTATAATTTTAAAAAAACCACCAACCCTCCGTCTTTTTGACCTCATGATGTTTGACATTTTAGAACAAGTAACAAGGATGTGGTGGGTTATGAATTAGGTATTAGGTCGGAAATTAGACTCTTAGGATACGTGAATTATTTTCATTTTTTTTTGTAATAAGTGATTATCATTAATTAAATCTCACTTCTTTGTTTTTTTGTTTTTTTTTTTTTCAAAAAAAAAAAATATTTACCACACGTCAGTGTCTACTTCCCACGGTCACATGAAGCGCCGTTCGACCGTTTTTGTCTAATAACTCACAACTGTTGTCCAATTGTTCTTACTACACCATAACATTCCTCGCCGAAATGCGAAGTGGGTATATAAAGCTTTCTTTGTCTTTAGTGTAAGCAAGTGATTTTTGTGTGCTCAAAACAAGTTTTGACGATTTCCACAAGGTCAAAGAGTGCCGCAAGGTGAAAGAGAATCCTTCCATAATCATATTATTGTACTTCTAAAATCTCACAACGATATTCAGTTTCAAAAGCTCCATAAACTCTGAAATACACATGTATATATCTGTGTACACAACCTTCGGTATTTTTCCATCAAAATATTGCAGTCCTAGTCTCCTAGAGACATAAATGTTTACAATATATTTTCACAGTAATAACTCTCATAAACAAAAGTTAATATTAATCAGGTGCTTGATTGAACTAGTACTCTTGATAAAGAAAAATTCAATAAAACATTAAAAAGTCTATATTTTTTTACCTGGTGCTGTGTAGGACCAAAAACTAGAGCTAATAATTCATATTACCGTGTCGTGTTCGGATTGGTACGATTATGATACGACACGATAACTCTAGTTTATTTAAAGGGCAGAAGATTATTTTTTAAGGTAATGGCATTTTGGTAATTTTAGGTTTTTGGATTATTTAATTAAAATATCTGAAATTTTTAATATTAAAGTATTTAAGATGAATATGAACTTAATTAAGTCTAGGTGCATTTGGACTAAAGTAAAAAAGAATTTTAAAAATTAGGGATTAAACTGTAAATAAATAAGGGTGAATTGAAAAGAAATTTTCAAAAATTAGGTCAAAGTGTAAATAGCGAAAACAGTGGTAATTAAACCAGAAGGTGCCACGTGTATCTACAGTTTGAAAATCTCTTTTTAAACCCCCATTTATCTCATCTTTCTCCTCGAAGCCCCTGAGAACTCCCAAACTGACGAAGCTCCTGCCGATGACCCGCACCACCACACCGGCTACCATCCAGCCTGATGCTCCCATCCGCGTTCCTCGCCGGAGGCCGACTAACGGAACCTGCCTAGCCTTGCCGCCCGCGACGCCACAACGACCTCCCACGACATTTTCAGGCGTCCTCCGACTAAATCAAACTTTGTCGCCAGCAAATCAGTGGGGGCCAACCTCCTAGCTCTAGCTTCCGATCAGTTTCCGGCGATGAGTAAGCTCCGGTGAGCTTCGGAGAAACTTTTAGTCTTTTTTCTAGTATTTTGTGGTATTTTTAAAAATACTTTTGTGAAGTAATTAATTACACCAAAATAAGTAAATGAGGTTAAAGAAAGGCTATGTTTGGTAGAGGGGATTTTTGGAAGGATGGAGAGGGGTGGAGGGAGAGGGATGAAGGGAGAACTCCAATCTTGTGTTTGGTAGGAAGGAGAGAAGGAGGGAGAGGAGAAGTAGAGGGAGAAGGTCTCCCTCCAAATCCACAAAAATTCTGATCCTTCCAATTCTCTCNTCGCCAGCAAATCAGTGGGGGCCAACCTCCTAGCTCTAGCTTCCGATCAGTTTCCGGCGATGAGTAAGCTCCGGTGAGCTTCGGAGAAACTTTTAGTCTTTTTTCTAGTATTTTGTGGTATTTTTAAAAATACTTTTGTGAAGTAATTAATTACACCAAAATAAGTAAATGAGGTTAAAGAAAGGCTATGTTTGGTAGAGGGGATTTTTGGAAGGATGGAGAGGGGTGGAGGGAGAGGGATGAAGGGAGAACTCCAATCTTGTGTTTGGTAGGAAGGAGAGAAGGAGGGAGAGGAGAAGTAGAGGGAGAAGGTCTCCCTCCAAATCCACAAAAATTCTGATCCTTCCAATTCTCTCCTTCCAAATCCACAAAAATTCATCCTCCCAAGTTAGAAAGATTGGAAAAAATTAAAAAGAAAAAAATATGAATTAATAAATTTACCCATTAAGTCAATTAATTTTAAAAAGATAAAATAGATAATATAGTAATTTTACAAATAAATACTCTCTATCCTTTTTACTTTATTTCCTTTCTACCAAACAATTGAAAGGATTATTATTCTATTCTCCCTCCTTCAGATTCTCCTTCCTTCCTATACTCTCCTTCCTTCATACTCTTCTTCCCCCTTACCAAACAGAGCCTTAAACATGGATGAATACATTTAGTTTTGTGATGTAATGAAATTTGGAAACGAGATAATCTTTGCATAGAAAAATTGGTATTTTTCTAATTATTTTTGAAAAATAATACTTTTATAACTTTCAGATTTTTAAGCCCATTTAAGGCTCGAGACCTTAAAACTGAATTTTGATTTCGAATTTGGATTCAGTGAAGTCGAGAGACGAATTTTGATATAAAATATGATTATGTTTCGAAATGACACAAAAATCGAGGCACATGACTCGTGAATAGTGCTGTTTTGTGTGCCACTAGCCGGGTCCCACCCCATGATGTACTTTTGACAAATTATATGTCTAACCTAGCATTTTTGGGTACTCTGAATTCAGTGGTGGCATCCGTTTCTTAATCTGAGGCTCTGTTAGAAAGGTCATTTTTTTAAGTGAGCTTATCAGGATCCTTAAACAACCGTTTGAGTACTTAAGTGACCAACGAGAGTTTTCTTCGAGCGTCGTTAGCTTGGTATAGCTACCATATTGAGGTAGAGGTTCAATTATCTAGTTTTATACTTATTTTGATTTATAATTGCATTATAATTAATTTATGAAAAATCGTGATTTTGCGCGATGGTTTAATAAATTGTGGAAATAAATTAGATTATACTGAGATTGGACTATCTGATTTTACATACATATTTTAAAATTGTGACTATGGGATAATACAGCAGAGAGCTGCCCATGTTACAGTAAATCCATTAATAATGCCAAGTAGATTTTTAAAGTATTATTTAATTATATTTTACATGGTTATTACATATCTTGTTACATGTTATACATACTATAGGATCACACACTTGAATTCCACTATTGCATCATGGTAGTTTAGATCGCGGGCGAGTTGCTGCAGTACTAGGTGAAAGGCCTAGGCCCTTCCGCAGGTTTTTGGTTGACACACCTCCGGGTATTATCAGGATGCTAGATGTAACACCCTCTAGCTTATCTATATGACTATGGGCCCGTTTGGGATAACTTTTACTTTCTGAAATAAAAACTCAAGAAGATATTTCTGGAAAAACTAGTGGGTCTATGCTTCATTAAAAAGATCTTCTAATTAAAAAAAGATCTTCTGACAATTCATCCAAATACCCCCAAAAGTAACTTTTGGACTCCAAAAGATCTTTGGAAGCCATACCAAACAGACCCTATATAGGTCAAACTAGGAAGTATTATTCTTTTATAAATCATAACTTTTAGTTTTGTTAAAAAAAAAAAGGGCTAATTTAAACTTTTCAAACTCTAAAACAAAAGAAGCTGCGTGACATTACTTTCTAAAAGTGTCTTTACAAAATATACAACCAAGAAATTCTTATCAATTTATCTTGCCATCAGCAGTATTATTTACAATACACCAAAATATTAAAATATAAAAAAAGCCCATAAGTCAAGCTCATCTATATCTGTATGATCATAGCGATAAGAAAATATGCTAGCCAACCAGTAACTCTATATCTCATATATCTCCTCACCTGTATCACAGGAACTAAATGAGCTAATGCTCAGTAAGTAAAGATCTTGCATGCTCGTGAACATGTTTCATGCATAAACTTTATTAAAATTTCCATTATACTCTTTCTTTCATAACTTTTCATTTTGATGCACTTTTCTTAGAAAACATTCTCTATAAGGCTCTTGAGTATATTACAAAGCCGCGGCAGTAGATAGGCCATGCCTGCAGGAAGGAAACACATAACCAATGCAAATCATACCTACCCAACACAGACCGACTAGGTAATGTATCTCACATAACTTATAGTACAATTTTCAGTTCCGGCGGTCGGTAAGCTATACCTACCTATGCGGGAAGGATACCTGTATAAAACATACTTACCCAACGCAGACAGACTAAACAATATACTTAAAATATATCTCGTAAAATCAGTACAATAGTGCTATTTTAAATCCAATGCGTGAAAAACTTCATTTTTTTTTGAAATCATACTTAAGAGATCATGCCATGCTTATGTCTTTCATCAACTTACGTCAACTATAGGAATAATACATTTTACAATAATACACATAAACATGTAGAAAAACATCTTGTATCTACTACTGTTCTTGTGATGCTATTAAAATAAATCCTTACTTATCTTGTGTCCAACAGAAAAGATAGTAAAAATGGTCAGTATCCTCTGTGGCAAGGTGTGTGGAAAATCTGATATGAATTTTATTACTAAAATGATCACTACAACGTAAAATACTTAAAGAAAACAAGCACAAGACTGAAATCACAACCTTTACAAAATCAGGAAACCTAATCACAAAATGAACCAAAAGTATACAAGTGATATAAGATACGTAGTAGCTAATAACTAGCATCGAAAACTGAGTAAAATCATCAAAACATGAATTCTAGTTCTTTAGTACAAAAATGATCCAAAATGGCATATACTTTCATAAAAACTAGTCTATTTGCTTCTAAATAGTACCATTTGGTTTTAAAAATATTTGGATTGGACATCCCCTATTTTTAAGACATTTCCACATGATTAAAATCATGTTTTTAAACCTGCAATAACATTGACAAGGTAATTCCCACATATACTCATCAAAGAGGATTATTTAGAATGACCTAAGTGCACTTAAATTCCTTTCGATTTAGATAAAGTTTAGACCCACTTTTACACTTATATATCATCACAACCAGTAAGTAAATAGATGTAGTATACATAAAAATATCAATGTTTTATATATTCTAAGTAAAGAAATCAAATTATAAGTGTAGACAACTTATTCTAACAATGAAAACACTTGAATCCATAAATAACAAACTTTGGGGCTTTCAGTCTAACTTTAATGCTTCACTTGAATTCTATGTTTCCAGCAATATATAAGGTTTCCTAAGACCTTAATTCATCAAATAAAAGCTTTGATTTAAGAGCTTATGCAATAGAAATAAATTACCAATTCTAAATTCCATAAAAAACTCACTTGAGTAGTTTGAGCTTTTGTTGAATCTCTTGCCTTATGCCTCTACCAAATTGATTTCTAAGGCTTTGATTTTGATTTTAGGACGTAAGAGGACTTAGAGGAACCATTATTTAAGTGGTATCAAGTGGAGAATTGAAATAAGAAAACAAAACCTAGGAAGGTGAACTAGTAGAATTACCTTGACTAGTTCGGGTCTATCTTGCTTTCTCGAGCTCCAATTTGAGTTCTACCATTTGAAAACTCTTAGATATGGCTAAGGGGAGTTGAGGGAAGTGTAGATAGTGGCTGAAACGGTTCAAGTCATGGCTGGAGAGAAAGAGGAAGAAAATGACCAAATTTGGTCCAAAATCAATACTTAATGGCTAAGAAAAGATATAACTTAAATTCTAAGAGATATTTTTGGTATTTTACACCCTAACTTTCCATATGTCTAGCTTTAAATCACTCTTGGCTTACTCACCACGTTGTTGACCATTCCTATATACTCAAGTATAGACTAAAATGGTAAAACCTAACTTAGAAGGTGAAATCTAGTCATACTTTGATTTATGATCCCATATGGCCAATCTTATTATAATCTAGTAGAACTTAGCTCTATAACCAATCATTAAACATAAAAATAAGTCAATTAGACTCCAATTAATAATACAAAAATCTTCAGTATAATGAAGGCCACAACGTACTTACCTGGAACTAACATTTTGAAAAATTCTAGAAATGAGTTCTACACATTAAATAAAAACTATTTGACATGTTAAACACACAGTGAATTTGCCTCCAAAAAGCAAAAAAAATGTATTTTACCGAAAAACTGTTATTTGACCAAATTATCAGCAAACATGATTATTATGCGTATGCACATTGTATTATATTAATAAATATATTCTTTATTCCTTTCATACACCAAGCTCTCTCTCTGAGAGTACTGAGCCTTTAAACTGTATGGGAGTACTTCAACAAATATTAGTACAGTAATACAAATCGAAAGCATTTAACAATCAGAATTAATAAGCACTTTAATATAAAGTTGATACTAGTTACTTGATATGTCTATTATGCAATATGAATATGTTTATTATTGACTTATTATGCATGTGAGAACCTTGGGCATCGCACTAGGTACATCTAGTAAAGGATATTACAGGACCGTGATGGGAGGACGAGAGCTCACTTATTTACATTAGTTGATGTATGATATGTACAAATATTTGTTTCTAGTTTTGGTTTTGAATATGTGATTATTATGGATATCAAATATTTTATAAACTTAGTTTATAAATAGATTTTGGAAAATGTATTAGCTATGCAGGTTTAGTAAAAATTGCATCCATTCAAAAATGTAATTGAATTTCTACTGAGTATGTGAATGCTCATTCTCCTACTTCTCCCACTTTCAGATGTTTGACTATATTGAGGTAGTCATCTTGATGGATAAACAATCTGTACAGCTAGTGTATGCAGTTCTGCTCTTAATCCTTGTAGGTGTTCATACTCTGTTATTTTTTTTTCCTTGTTCAATTATTTAGCCAAGTAAATCTACTAAGTGGATGTATGAGAATGGTTTTGTTGTTAATTTGAGAACTTGAAACTATAAATGATTTAATGTAAATTATTTTAGACTTTGGATTAAAGTTTTCAATTGAACTCAGTTTATCAAAATCCATGAACTATTTATGAGTTTCCAAATGAATTAATTACAAGCTTTCTTAAACTTTAATAGGTATTTTTCTTAAGTAATTAAAACAAATAAGAGTTTTAATGGTTGTGGAATTTATAATGATTTGAAGATTAAAACGAAATTATTTAATATTTGATTTCCCCTGAATTTCGTAAAACTAATATTTAATTATTCTTTCACCTAAAATTAGTAAAAGTCACGGCTTTGGAGTTCTAGTCATGACAGAAATACTATCATAGCTGCAGGCTTCAGATCCGTCTAAGATCTTGCTTGTGATATTTTGTTATTTAAAAAGAGATTTTGGAAAGTATTTAATAAATACCTCATACATCACTTAGGAAATGGCTAAATATGTTGTCTTTCAATTCATCTCCCTAAAGTGAAACTCTAATATCGTGGTTATAACACAGAAACTCTAGTCTCAAAAGTATTGAGACTGACACAAGATTAGTGGATTCTACTCCTATTGAAAATCTCTAATTCAAATGGACATTCATATTTGTACTCCTATGCCCATTCGGGTTGTAAGCTATGTGTGAACCCTATAAGTTCTATGATAGCTATCTCATGCTTGGTATTTTAAATACCTTAGATTGGTCCAATGTTTCATAAATTTTTGGGACATGATTTGACTCTCCCGATTTTTGCATACTTTTAATTACTCAGTTCGAATAACTGGTAGTTGATATTTATATTAAAATGTTCGGATGGATGATGCTTTTGCATGATATATATCTCGTTGATTAATAAATTGGTATGATATATTGAGTTTGCCTTTGATGTGATAATGAACTAATTTTATCAAGAATGGCTTGACATTAGTAGTGCATTGGTAAAATAATATATTTAATTTGAAAGGAGATTCTTGGATTATTTGGTTTTGTTTGAGTTAATGGATTATGATTGTGTCCTTGTAATTCGTTTACTTGTGACAATTTATTTTGCCTAGCTACATGCCTAAGTATACTTATCATTTCAAAATGAAACTTTTGAAATTGAAATTTTTTTTACGATTAATGGACTGAGAAAATTTTTATTGATTAAAGAATGAGATGTGGTTTCCATTCAGCCTTACCTTTCTAAATACATTAGAATCGGCCTTGTAATACATGGGTAAACAATTATTTGATTATTGGTAATTTAATCAAAATTTAGAACTTTCTTACATAATTTTGTGACTTTTAAATCTCCAAATTGATTTGCATAGTTTGAAACAAAGTAGGCTGTTATGTTTGATGAATTACATGTCTTTATTTTCAAGAGAACCATGGATATTTTAGACTTAAGTATTGATTAGGTATAAGAAATTCACTTTTTCAAAGGATATATAATTTTAAAAACTTATGGTTATTTGAAATTGGAATTTGTAAGACTGCACTATTGTAAAGTTTGAGCCTTGGTGTTTAGAGAATTTAGTTGTAGTACTAAATTAATCCCTGTTGGAAACCATCATAGGGCGCAGCGGAAGGTGGTAGGTGTAATAATCAAAATTTTTACACCCATATCAGAGTTTTGGAATGTATATGGTTTTATTGTTTTAATACGTTAAATAGAAAAACTATTGACAAAGAAAAATAAGAACGAACCTTTCTTGTATTTTTCTTCTTTTCCTGATGATGAGGTTGTATCTCTTTCTTAGCTATGATACCACGATCTTCCTCACCAAGCCTCGACACCAATGAACTGGAGAGTGGGCTCCTAATAGT
>JXTC01000182.1:443120-482362 GCA_002914845.1 Trema orientale
TGTAACATTAATTTTAGTGTGACATAATTAATTAGAATTCAATAATTCTAAATTAATTATTAATACAAGAAAGTGACTATATAACATGTTCAATACAGTGTTAACAGAGGTGGTTCGGGGACCTTGGACTTGTAATTTCAAGCTCCAATAAATTTGATAATTAATTAAACTCTTTAACTAAGTTATCGAATTTATTAGTTCCAGTGTTATTCCACTAAAAAACTGGAACTGCACTCTTAAAAGTTACAGTATAAATTACTCAAAGTAATCATAAAGTTTGTCTATATAATCATTACATATAGATCAATCCTCCATAAATGATTCGTAAATAGAGTTTGGTTTGTAATTCGTTATCCTCTCTATTTACTTCTTTATCCTTGAGTTCCCATGATTTTCTAATGAACAACAAATTCATGATCAAATCATAAATTGAGCGCTCCATCGTTCAAGTACCAAATCATTACTCAAGGGAATTATTTTTCTAACTTCCGTTAGGAAGGAAAGGATTCCATATTGTTAATTAATATTCCCAGCTATCTATATTATCATGTCTCCAACATATAAGGATTTGGTCCGGTATATAAACTCAGATGTTACCGAATACATCAAGAGACATAAAATTATAAATAGGAGTCTATTAATTACTCAGGATTAAGATCATTCCATATATGATCATTTGTTGATAAATTTGAGTATTCTATTCTACAACGGATATTATCGAATATTCAAATTTATCTGGTCCAGTCCTATATAATCTTAATTATATATAGTACCTCCATTTGATGTCACTATATAAACAGACCGGATCAGACTGTTCTATTCTCAATGGTAATGGACCGTACTAGTAATTTTTATATTAAAGATCCCAACTTTAATAATTAATTACGGACTATCTTTAGATTATATCCCTCAAACTTAATCCTCTTGTATGTATAACTTTTATACATACTAAGTTTAAGGTTACATTTATAATCACGGAATTTTTCATGATATTTATATATATTATCATAAATAATATATACAAGCAAATAAAACAAAATCAAGTATATTTATTTATTAGCAAATCATTATTTATATTTTACTCTTAGGGCAAAAACACCAACAATCCCAACCTACATTTGATAGTGCTAGTTGGAGAATTCTTTATACCAAGAAAATTTTTATAAACTTTAAGTTCCAAGTACTTTTCTAGTATCGAATATAGTAGGTATTTTTAGTATTTGACTTAGAAGCAAAAAAAAAAATGTACTTTTACATGTTTATCTACAAGTTAACTTGAAACTAAATATGAAATATTTATAAAAAAAATTTATGTGGTAATTTTGAGAAACAAGTTTGATTTCTTGGAAAACTTTTAGTATGGATTAAAAACGATATAAGTATAAATTTCTTTAAGCATTATGGTTGTGTTAAAGATGTTATATATGTATAATATCTTGTTACATAAGTATTTCTAAGTAAAACTTGGTTATGGTATCCGGTTTGGAATCTTATGTGAATGAAAGGAATATTAGATTTTGAATCCTAGTTTGGAGGTTTTGTAAAACCTTGTCGTTATTATGGCTTTATGCGCCTTGTTGTGTGGCTTATTTTATTGATGTATACGTGATGTTGGTGAACTTTGGATTATTAAATCCCTGTTGAGTAAAAGATGATCATTCATTAGATAAGTCAAGTTGGGTTGACTTTACCTTGTTGATCTCAATTGGATAATTGAGCACTGGTATAGTTGATTTGATTTGGTATCCTAAGTGTTGGAGACTTAGGACGATGTTTCATTTGAGCTTCAGATAGGAATAATTTGGTTTTGGATAACGAAGTCTTGAAGAGACTTAGGTATGTACATAATAATGCATGACATTTTTATTAGAACTTTTAAAAATTTATAGAAATCAGATTTATGAATACAAACTATGAGTTAGAATGCTTGATTTGGTGTTTAAAAGAATTTGAGATATACAAATAAATATAAGGTAATTTCTTTGAAAATATGAAATGCGCTTTTAAATTCTTGTGATTGAATATGTTTTATGTTGAACATGTAAAAAAGTGATTTTCTATGAATATGTTAGACAAGTTGGGAAGGCTTTGACAAAATATATATAAAATAAATATATATTATTTATTTACTTAGTTCAAAAAGTTTAACTATGAGACACTCTACTATTTTTTTGAAACGCCTTATAAAATCTCTATCCTAAAAAAAAAAAGTGTTTTAAAATTGTTTTTAATAAAATTACTAGAGTATGGAGACTTTAAAGTTATAAAGCACAAAGATAGTCTTATTAAAGCATGCCCTACCTAGAGTTTTTCATAAATAAAACTTGTGGAAATGTGTCTACATATGTGATATACTAGTTAAAAGATGTGCTTTTGAATTTTTTAGAGAGAAATGTTTGAAAACTTTTAGAAAAGTTTTAGGATTTTAAGAAAAACTTCTATCACATTTAACTATGTTTTGAAGAGAATTGGCATGTTTAAAACACTTGATGAATGAGTATTACTTGAGGAGCTTTGTTTGAGTTGACTTCTAAGAGTTATTAGAGACTCCTGTCAAAATCTATTATGGATGAAAATTCTAATTGAGTTATTGGTATTGAGTTGAGCCTGTGACTCATTACTTGATTTGACTTGAACTCAAGTATCATTATGGTGGCATAATCAATGATATTTGAGATTGGTTCACTTGTGGGTCTGTATAGAGAGTTGTTAAACTCTTTCTATTATATTTTCAAAAGGAATACTTGGATTTTGGGTTTGGTTTACCTATGGCCAAGGTGAGACCTTATTGTGAATTATTGTAGTATTCTTATATGCCCCTAATTTTTGTATTGTATGTTTTTAAAAATATTTTCAAACTGTATTTTACTTAAAAATGAAATAAGGTGAAACAGGAGATAGGCGTTGCAGCAAAGACGACCTATTCTGTTGAAATCTTATTCTGAGGCATTGTAGTATTGTAGCTGGTTTTACTTACATATTAGATATCGAGTCATTTCTATATGACTTCCTCTTGTAACAAAGACGTAGAAAGTCTTTGGAGGTGATTGACGATTTCGGATTATTATTATAATCTTACATTGGATAGAGAAACTTATAAAGTCTCTGGATATAAATATGGTATGAATAATTACAATATTGTATTACCTTGGGTAAAAGACTTAGGAAGTCTTTGGACTATACTTGTATTGTGGATATTTATATTTTATGTGATTAGACTATAGTGTGCTATGTACTCCTTTATTGGAGATTTCTATTCTTGGTGATTCTAGTGTTCTTGAGTTACTTCCTTAACTAGTTTCATTTTCTCCTGAATCTTTCTCAAGACTTTCCTCTGGATCCTCTTCAAGATCTTCCTCTGAATCCACGTCACTAAATACTTTCTCCTCTGAAGCATTAATATCATCAGCATTCAAAGTCTTAACCTGACCTTCTCATGTAGAAATAGCAAAGTTTGGCCTAAAAGTTCTTTCAAGGGAAAACCTGAACTAATTCCATTTATGAAGTATTGGATATGCACATCTCCTATCAAACCATTGGGAAACTTTTTCTATTAAGTATAAGCTAGCTATATCTAACTTAAGAGGACCAGGTACAACTTCCATTCTGAAAATCCTACTCATAAGACTGGTCCAATCAAACACATGCATTGATTGGGTTCCATAAAACAAAGGAGGCTCATAGTTCCCCACTCACCTCACATAAACGGCTATCTCATCAGGAGTATATGTAACATTATTGTTCACCTCTGGCTCAGACCTCTGAGAACCATCTATCCTTCCCTCAGTTGACATATCTATTATAAATCAACAAAATTTCAAACTTAAACTAGGGTTTTCACAAAACTAATTAGAAAAAAAAATTTATACTGACAATGAGTGGAATCCTTGTCGTCGTGCAATGTACATATAGTTTTGTCTACAGAATCGGCTGAACTCCGACTCTGATATCATTTTATAACATCCTCCATATTTATAATGATTAAAATTATTATTTTGCAAAAATTTCCTATAAAAAAGCCGATTAAAACCTATTATTTTTTTTAAAACACATAAATTTTTTATAACAAAAACATGGAGTTGTTAGTAAATTTCCAACTTAAAAACACAACCACATTAAAATCATTTTTCACAAACGCTCTGTTTATTCACAACATAATTATACAAAACAACTTCAAAAAAAAATCCAGATAACAGAATTTGAGCCACTATCAAAATATTTTTATTTTTTCCATGGTCAGACCATATGTACATCGCACGCTGACTGGTCTGCTTTTCACTGGCCAACCTTATTTTTTCCTTTACCTACAACATGGATTAACTACATAAGCATAAAACTTAGTAAGGTAGGACAAACAAGACACCAAACTCCAAAATAGGCAAGCTATATAAAACTTAACACGATATCCACGATGCACTATAAAGCTATAAAAATAAGCATAACAAGTATGCCAACAATAATACACAATAGTAGGTCCTAAACTCTTTTAATTTTCTTATCTAACATTGGGCGACTCGTCCTAAGCATCGCCAGTCTAGCTCAATAATGACTCATCACAAGTATCATTGAAGTTTATATGTAAAACTCATCAGAAGCACTGCTACTTAATTCCGTTAGTGACTCATCACAAGCATCATTACCTTAATTCTATTAGTGACTCATCACAAGTATCACTAAACGTGGACATAACGACTCATCACAAGCATTATTAACTTAATTCCGTTAGTGACTCATCACAAGCATCACTAAACGTGCACGTAATGACTCATTATAAGTATCGTTATCTTAATTCTATTAGTAACTCATCACAAGCATCACTAAAAGTACACATAACAATTCACCATTAGTATCATTTGATAAGTGCATATATATGTATTTGCATAAGTACTTTATTATGTGCTAACAAACATCTTAGCAACACAAAAATCAACTTAGCACGTATAATAAGCAAAACACAATTTCCACACCATTAGTTACTCAAAGTTGTACATAAATAACTGCACTTACCTGGAAATGGTGTACCTTGAGCTTCAGTAAAATAGTTCACACCAAAATCTCACGCACAATTGTTCCTACTGTAACACAATACAGTGACAAGATTAATTGAAGTTTTTTCCTAGTTCTAAGTTTCTACTTAATTCTAATATTAACCCTATTATAAATAAATACCTAACTTATCTCAGTCTTAAATATAAAACACAACTTGGTTTAAGACATTACTCTCAAATATAGTGTTCGAGGTGTACCATGGGTTGAAGTACGGTCAAACTTCAGCGAAAGACACTTAAAAAGAGCATTTTTCGGATGTGAAAAAGTTTGGTCGACCAGGACCCTAGAAGCCAACCTCTATTCAACGAGTTGATTTAGTCATCAAAAACATATTTTGGTCGACCAAAATAAATTTTGGTCTACCAAAAATAACTCTAGAGACGAGATTCTGTTTTGCTGATAGCAAAAAAAAAAAATGCATATTGGAAAATTTGCAGAAAATCGAATCTTCAATAGAATTTTACAAATAAGGTCATTTTGAAAAGAACTAGATGTCTAATATGACATACTAAAATTTCAGCTCATTTGGATAAAGTTAAGGGTAGGAAATAGCCCAAATGCAGAAACTACTCCATAAAAAACCAGAAATTCCAGATTCCAAATTTTTCGAAAACTCCAAATCAAACTATCCAAACCGACCAAAAATAGATTTTACAAGTTTTATAACAAAATACGGACTAAGAGAACCTTAGAACACCAACCTATAACAGTTATTATAAATGCTCATATGAATATCAACATGCAAACAAAGAACGTGTTCTAAAATAAAAAACAGTCAGGTTTTTAAACTTTGAGTGAAAATAAACTGGTAATTACCTAGAAGCTTTAGCACCAAAATACTCCAAGAATCTTCAAGTATTAGCAACACTAGAGCCTCTGAAATCTTTAATTTGGAACATGCAACAAGAAACTCTCACATTTTTGTGCTGGTGATAAACAAAAGACAGAAAGGAAAATAATAGAGAGAAAGTGAGAGAGTGAAGAATGAAAAGTGGAGAGGAGAGTTTTGAAAGAAAGAGAGAGATAGGTTCTTGGTTGATACGTATTAGATTATAAATCAAATTTCAATTCTTTAACTCACAAAAAAGGTGTCACAAATATATTTTCATGTAGGACAACTGGCCCTAATGTGTTCCAAGGCTGAGGTAAAACTAACCTCAGTTTTTGCGAGATAGTTCCTGATTTGAAAATTGTTTCAACTATGCCCTTGAAATCTTTGTAATTTTTTTATATTTCAAATATTCTCAACAAATATACTCCCAACACCCTAAAACCCTTGATTGCTAATGAAAATAAAATTTTAATTGTCTACACTAGGCTCCAATTTAACCTGTATAATAATAAATTCACAGAATTAACCTCATGAATTATGTTAGTAAGATTTAACAATATAATATAATCTTTATTGTATTTCTCATTCTACACTAAAACACACAAAAGAATATAAAATAAAGTTGTTCACAAAATAAGGGGATTACACACAACAACAAGCAAACAAATGTAAGCACATTCCAATAAGGTTTACCCCCTCTTCCAAACTTAGCATGCAAAATATAAGAAAATTAAAGAATAAAATAATGAGTTTAGGGATACTCCTCTCATTAACATATAGCCATGAAGCTTGGTCTCCTTAAAGTATCCCCAACTCTTTGGATTGCTCAACACACAAAATTAAAAAGAAATACTTAGGGTGCCTCCCAAGAAGCGCTTGAATTAAATTCCTCGGCTTGACTTTTTGCTTGTGGCTCATCCACAAGTTTAGACCAAATGAGGTCTTCCCTTCATCAATTGATCATCCAAATATATAAATGTGGTCTTTTGGGCTCCTATCTTGAGAGTGCAACACATCATTTTCATAATTGAGAGAGAAGAAATGGTAAGAATGAGTTACCAAAGGTCCACTTATTAGAAATTATTGATTTAATGGTTGCGGACAAGAAAATTCCTCTCTAACGTCTTCAATTCGAAGCTTTCTCATCAATTGTAGCCTTGAGATTGGATGTTCTTCAAAGAATGTCATGTTAATATTCACATGTTACTCCACGTCTCTTTGTATGGTGACATTTCTCCCACTTCCCTCTTCTTCTTGAAGCTCAAAAATTGACTTATTATTATACAAACTACTACAAGTTGTACTTGTACAGTATTGCTTCTCTGGAGTTGAATCGATGTTGCTATGAAAGCTGCCTTCGGAATGGTTGATGATTATAGCAAGATGGTCTACTTAATGTTCAAGATTTCAGATTGAGGCCTCTTACTCGTAGAGGAATGCATCAATTCTTTGCATTTGTTGCACCATCATGTCTTCTAAGGATAGCTTTTCCTTGTGCTTTGGGAGGTATGCATCCATTCTTCTTATATAATGCTCAAGTACCTCCTCCAATGATGGTTTATCTTCTTATATAGGTAGTTGATGAGAAAACTCCAATGTGAATATAGGCTCATTGTAGAAATACGGTGACGGGCCTTGATTGTTGTAATAAGAGTAATCGTGGTATGCCTCCCAACTTGGATTTTAGTAATTTTGAGTGCGGGTAACTTTGTTGCATATGGTCATTAGCAACAAAGTGTACCTTTTGTAATTTGTATAGGCATCCTTCCTTTCGGTGGCTTCCTCCACACAATTGGTAATTCACAAAGATTCTTCGGGAAGCTTGTGCACCCAAGGCATCAATTCTCTTAGTCAATTCACTCACTTGAGCGGTCAACTCTATAATTTCTAATTTTTTGTTCAATTTGCTCAATTGAGTATTTAAAGCCATGAAAGATTCGTGCTATTGTTGATCGATGTCCATCATACCTCTACCACCATAAGAACCATAATATGTAATCGAAAAGTACCTAAAATAAAAATTAAATAAATAAATAAAACATTTGAATTAAAGTTAGAATCGATTAGTATTAATATTAACAAGAATTAGTACTTCATTTCCCAGCAACGGTGTCAAAAACTTGTTAGTTAGAATGTACAACTATAAATTCATACACTCCTGTGTAAGTACACACGGTCACAAGTAATATAAATATAGAAGTAGAGTGTTGAACCCACGAGTATTGATTTCTAATACAATGCTATAGATCAAAATTATCTCGATCCTAACTTTATCCAAACAAATGAAATATAGATTTTAAAGAAATAAAACTAAGGAAACTAAACTATCATGCAAATGAATAAAAGATAAATCAATAAGAAAAAATGTCTAAATTTACTAATTCCCCAATCATTCTCTTGTCATGCTATTTCACAATTTCTCTCTTAAATTAATTAATTCACTAGAGTTGTCAACCAAAAATCTAATATAACTAAGGAGCCTTTTTCAAGTACAAATTGGATCCACCTAGACAAGATAACATATTACCTTAATATGAATTGATCTAGGTGCATTAAGATTAAGATCTCAAAAATGGTTGTACAAGTCATATAGGTAAATTCCTATCCTATATAAACTTACTCGATACTAAATAATCTTATGTTGTTTTACCCAAGTCCAAATTTTTATTCCCGCCTCCAAGCTCATAGAAATTTCACTCAACAATCTATTTAGTGATCAATTAAATAGAATCAATAGGCATAATATAAGATAAATAACTCAACAATAGATTTTATTACCGAAAGAGGAGATAAATAAGCAAACACAAGATACGAGGTTGGTTCATAAAGTAAACCTAGACAAAGAAATATTTAGTTCAAAATATAAATTGAGAACAATAACATTTTAGCACAATGAATTCAAAAAATATAAAGTATCACAAAGAAAAGAGTATTAGAATTCTCCTTCTTTGAAGAGCTTGAAGGTATTCATGGAGGTTTTCAATCTCCTCTTTCAAGCTTGACTCTTACGCTCTTGAATCCTCCCTCAAAGATTTGTTCTCAACAATATCACTCTCCAAATATGGAAAATACAAAGGAAAACTCAGAAGAAAATGAAGAGAAGATGGTATGAACAAAAAATGGTGAAGATGTTGTGAAGGAAATTAAGAAATGGAGGACTCAACCTAGTATCTTCTTCTTCTTCTTTCTCTTCATCTTCTCATTCTATGGCTGCCTCCCTCTCTCTTTCTCTATCCCAACATACCTGTTTACCTTTCAAAATAGGATTTTAAAGATGTGGCTCTTGCAAACTTAATTCATGCCAAATCTGGACCCTTAGATCGTCAAAAAGTAGATCTCGGCCGTCTATTATTGACCTAGGATGTAGGAGTTGGTGCCACGGTACTACTTTTGGTGCTGCATCGTCACGTTTCTACTGGACTAGCGTCACGACTTTCTCGGTGTGCTATTTCTTCGCTACTTTCTCGGTGTGCTATTTCTTCGTTTTAGTTCCGATTTTCCTTATTTTTATTGCCTTATGTCAGTATTAGATTTAACTTCGATTTTAATGGTTTGAAAAACCCATTCGTGAGATATAAAGTCATGTTAATTTATATTAAATACTCTTGTTTCATTCTCCTATATATACAAATAAGCAAAACATCAAAACAATAAGAAAAACAATTGGAACAACTTAATTTAAACAAGAACATAGCAAAACTTAAGGCAAATTAGGATTAGATAATTCTAATTTTATAGAGATAACATGAATCCACTTGAAGTAACTGGTCAAGTATCTGATTAATTAATAAAAAGTGATATTATTCTAAATAATTTTTAAAGTAGTATTTTTCTAAATAAAATTCATGATTTTTCAAATAATTTTAAGATCCGAGATTTTTCAATTTTTTTTGAAACATTACCACGAAAAATCAAAATTTCCACTACTTTCTTTTATCGAATCAACGTCCTTCTACAGTTTGACTCCTTTTTAAAAGAAATATATAAAACAATAAAATACCAAAAAACATAATTAGCTTACAAATTATAATTATAAAAATTGAAAATTTAAAGTTTAATGAGGGTAAAATGGGAATTTTGTTAATTATAAGTTTAGTTCTAATTACAAGAACTTTGAGAAAACTATGGTCGTTTTATAATTTTGAGAGATTTAAGCCGAGTTGCAATTATTATTCAAGGGCTTAGTGGGAGAAACTTGAAATCAAGAATTTAGTTGCAAAGACTAAAGTCTTTTGGACCAAACCCAGATTGGCATGTGGCCAATTACTCCTCAATCTCTCTTTCCTCATACGTGCTCTCTCCTTCTCTTTCTTTATGTCATGCTCTCACTCTCTCCCTCCTCGAATCTAATGAACCCCTGACCTAGACGCACTGCTCTATTTTCACCGCCAACTGTCATCATCATACAAAATGATCTCTAGAGATTCATTGCATCTAGCGCCATAGTGACAGAGGTCGTGAGTGATCTCGCCTCCACACAACTATTTTAAATTAGTGAAGTATTACCGTTCGATATCCCTCAACCTTACAGCCGGCAAGTCGAGTTTGCTAGGCCACCACCAATTGATCCCAATCCTGACTCGATGTTGATTGCCCACATATCACTGGTGATAATAAAAGCGATGTATAGTCATGATATTTTGACTTTGCTATGAAATATTTTGATTTCTTGCTATTTCCTAGGCCAACAAGTGATATTATATATTGAACCCCATTTGTTGAATTGTTTGAAATGACGGATAGCAAGCCCTTGCAGGATTGTTGTTTGTCGAGCTTGTCCCCGATAGCTTAAGAATTGTCTCATAAAGTGCATCAAGGCTCGATTTTAGGCCCTTGAGCCAATCGGAGAACCAAGTGTACTTAGAAGTGAATTTTGATGTTCGGGTTGTAATGGTCATAAGGTCAATTTTGCCATTCGAGCTTCCAGTAGAAAGGCAAATTTTGAACTATGATAGAAGAGCTTCTCAAGTGTCCAAATCCAACCCAGTATTAAGCAGCACGCCGAACATCTAGTAGCTAAGTTTAGTTACTCTTGTGATATAGGGATTCAGATACCATATTTTAAACTAGTTTTAATTGGAATTATGTTGTTATATTATTGAAGATGTTATTTTAAATTGATTTTTGATTTTTTGTATAATAGATTTGGATGGCATTTGATATATTTTATTGCTCTAGGATTTGTTATGTTCTGGATTTCATTTTGGGTTTGGTCAAGCTATAGGCAGTATTATGGTTGATTTCTATAAAAACCAATATGACTTTGTATGAAAAACCAGAGAACCTTTTATAACCAACTTTTTTGCATAGCCATTTTTCATATTAATCATACTACACATGTCATATGATCCACCATGTATGAGTACCATATTAGTATCATGGGTTTTCAAGTGATGCTATCCCTCATAGTCGATCCAAAGTTTATAAACTTGCGTGGAATTTTTCTAGCAACCTCCTCTTCAGCAAGTGTAAACATGCCACTATTGTGAAAATAATGAACGCAAGTGCACGTATCACTAATAAGTAATAAAGAATAAGTGTAATTATCGTTCCTACGAGAACTGTACTTACTAAGTACCAAAATTATCTAACTCTAATTTTATTTGAAAGCAAATAAAAATGAAGAAAATTGCACAACAACAAATTAAAGAACAAATTAAAAAGAAAGCAAAGCAAAATTTAATAAACACGACAATCAAGTAGCTAAAGATCTATGGTTTCTAATTCACCTAGATTAATCTGTCTAAATTATTCAATCTCATCAATTAATATTCATCCCCCATGCTAACACTGAATTTCTCCATTATATCTACTAATGTTTCTCAAGAATTAATAGACATGACCGAGTAAACAAGTTCCAACATCTCTGTGTAAACTATGAATCTACCAAAACTCATTAAGCACAAGAAATTCATAATACTGCACAAGCTTCATAGATATCTCTATCCTATAATAATCTCATGTTACATTAATCATAACAAATTCAATCCTCCCCTATCAGATCTTGAATTAAATTTCTAATTCATGCAAAAGTTGTTCAGGCTCTCACAAGTATTAAGCATATATTAATATAATTAGCACGGAATAGAAATAAACATCAACTTGTATTAAAATCAAAATAATTCAAGACATCATAATTTAGCTACATCGTAGACCTAGAAAATAGATTTAGTTCATGGTTGTAAAATAAATGATGAACATGATTCTAAACAAAAAGAAGAAAGAAGAGTAGAAAAACCAGAAGTTGAATCAATGGCATTTCATCTCTGGGTTGTCAATTGCTTCACCTCCAACCCTACATTCTCTCTCTCTTTCTCTCTCTTTTCTAAGTTCATAACGGTTCTCTCAGTCACTAAATAAGTCCTACAAAGACGTATTTATAAGCTTAGAGGCTGTCACCACAAAAACTTGGTCAAATAGTGTCTAAAGATGACGTGTATAAAAATTTCCATAGAGTGGTGTTAGGGCATCGATTGTATGGCACTGGAGTGCTACCCTGGCTGCCGTTCTCCTTTTTGTGCTCGAACTAATGCCAGAGTTTTCCTCTTTAAACTTTGCTCTTTTTAAACTTTCGAAGCGCTCTAGTGCCAATGAAAGCACCAAGGCACTTCTTTCTCTGTCTAACTCACCATAAATCATGCCATTTTATTCCAAATACTGCCAAGTATAGCAAAATTAACTAACCTATAACCAAAACGTAAAAACACAACTAAAACCTATTAAAACCTCGAGAATCTGCTAAATTTCTAGTTTAATAATATCTAATTCGTGAGTAAAACTCGCTCATTAAATACCCCGAACTTAATATTTTGCTCATTCTCAATTAAAACAAATATAAAAAAAAAAATAAATAAAGATAAATAAGGCACCATAAAAACCAAAACTTGAGTATTGATTTAATCTAAAATATAAACTGACCTCAAAGATCTGACATAATCGTTAACTTAAGGAAAATGTCAAAATATCAACAACGTCTAAAATTTCAATTTCAACATTAGCTTCACTTTTCTCATGATTCTTCACGTGTGTATATATAGCCAATGATATCTAATCATTCGTAACTCAAATAAGTTTATGCAAATAAGTGAATTAAGACTGAAATGCAAATAAGTATTTATCAAATTCTATAGGTTTGTTTTCAACAAATTCTCCACTAATGTAGACTAACACCAACTAAGATTTAGTAGGACTTTATTAAGTTTGTAATGTATGGCTAAGGTAAAGGTAGGATAAGAATGGAAATTTTGAGCTTAATTCATACTCACACCATAAGCATACATTTTTCTCAAAAACCATAATGAAGCTCTACTTAATACTTCCACTGGTACTCCTAAACTTATTTTCAAACTTTCTCTTATCAACACTATCTTTGACAAACTATTTTCCTTTGTTTCTTTCTTTTTTTGCCTTTTTTTTATAAATTTTCTATCACTACACCCCCAAATTTATTTCTTTCTTGTATGAACCAAGGGTGCACTAATTTTCTTTTTTTTTTTTTTTTTCATTCTCAACTCCGCTCTTCCTCTCATATATAACACATCATAGTTTCCAAATCAATCAAATGCTTATAGTATAAGAGGTAATAGAGATGAAATTTATTTAAAAGCTAAGCTAAGAATGTGGCTAATAAGAAAAAGTATATTAGGCTTAAAAGGGTGACTAGGGACAAAATATACAATGGTAGGCTCAAAAGGCTCAAACAATTCAAAAATGGCCAAAATCATTTCCTTAGCTAGGTGTAGTCTAGGAATTCGCCTCAATTTTCAAACAACTTCTAGAATTTATTGAGGTCTTAATGATGTACTTAATTCACATAAATCTTCTCTATGTTTCTTAATAGCTAAACATGTATGGCTATGTGCTAAAGCATGAAAAGATCTCAAATAAAGCAAAACCAACATTGAAATCAAGCCTACAGACTAAGTCAACATTTATCATTTTCCAAAAATTGTGTTCATTTCAATCACATTCTTATCATCGACCCAAGACAAGTAAATCAAACCAATACTCAAAAATAGTTTTTTTTTTTTTTTTTTAACTCTCTGTCCCAAACTTAAAATTAACATTATCCTCAATGTTAAAAATAAGAGGGAAGGTAAAAGAAAAACTCCCTTAGAGTGTTACATGAAGATAGAGGCATCTCATTGATCGTTGAAGTCCATATTGTCGACCCCTAAGCTTGTGCAAGAACTAAAGTCACACAAAACAAACAAATACTAAAAATAACTAAAAAAAATAAATGAAAGAAATATGGGTTGTCACCCAAAAAGTGCTTGATTTATAGTCTTTAGTCAGACTCTTCAACACCTCATTCAAGGCATTCTTGTAAGTATCACCCATGTATACATATCGGCATTGAGAAAGCAAAAGTTTAAGCTTAAGTATTGGAGGTTTCTGGATGGATGGTAATGGTGTAAGAGGCTTTTTTCCAAGTTTCTTAAATTTCGGCATTCTACCATGAATATAACTTGGCAAAGCTATCAAGTAATGTGTATCCTCCATATCTTCTTCTTTTTCAACCTTGGTTGTCTCAGAATGAACTATCCAAGCTTCTGGTGGTGCTTATGGATGCTCAACTTTGAAGGATTTTGCTAATTGCAGTTGTGGTAATGTTGAAGCTATTATTTCAATATCCATTGTGGTGTTTTCAAGTCGCTTCAAATTATCCTCATCTATTTCACTTGGAAATATTGACTGCAAAAAAGTAGTGGAAGCTTCTCTTTGTGGCAGATTCTTGCAAATGGTCTTATGACTCACTAGTAGGCTCGATGTTGCTCGACATGGATTCTCATGGTCCTCCCGATAAGATTGTCAATTGACTTATTGCAGCTCGAGGTTTTGGGAGGTCACATCGTTATTTTTTGATATTTCATCCATATTTGTCATGAACTGAGATGTCATCTTCCAGAGACACTTTCTTCTCTTGATACTGTTGGAAAATGGACACATAGTTGATTTGTTTAGTGGTGTATAGTGTAAATAAACTTCCAAATTAACAGTTAGTTCACATATGGTTCCCTCCACATAATTCACATACTAAGCATAGAGTGGGAATGGTATTTGCTTTCCAATTATCTAACTATCTCGATAACATAGTAACTTGGGCAAACAATACTGAGATGACATCAGTTTCATAGACTCTGACGGCTCTCTTTAGCATGACATATCCTGTCGAATACTGATAATGATAAGCCATCGCTTCTATCAACTCATATATTTCATTAGCTATTTTCCTATATAGAGATCCACTAGCTGCTCCATCACCATACTCTTAGCCATGTAGTTTAATCCATTATAAAATGTTTTGAGCTTGTAACTATCTTGGCATTCTATTGTATGATGCCCATATCAACATCTCCTTAAATATTGCCCATGCTTCTGATAAAGACTATGTGTCATATTGGACAAAGATACAAGTGTTATTCTATATCTTAGTCTTTTTTTTTTAAAAAACCAAAAAGAAAAACCGGAAAAACCAAAATAAAAAACAAGCAAAAAAAAAAAAAAAAAAAAAAAAAATTCAAATTAAAATTAAAGTTATTTGGTATTGATATCAATAGAAAACAAACAGTCCTCGGCAATAGCGCTAAAAACTTGTTGTAGAAATAATGAACGGAAATGTATGTATTACTAACAAGTAATAAAGAGTAAGTATAAGTATCGTTCTCACGAGTATTATGCTTACTACGTACCAAAATTATCTAACTCTAATTTTATTTGAAAAAAAATTAAAATGAAGAAAATTGCACAAAAATAAATTAAAGAACAAATTAAAATGAAAGCAAAGCAAAATTTAATAAATAGGACAATCAAATAGCTAAAAATCTAGGGTTTCCAATTCACCTAGATCAAAGCGTCTAAATTATTTAATCCAATCAATTAATGTTCATTCTCTATGCTAATAATAATTTTTTTTTTATATCCGCCAATCTTTCTGAAGAATTAATAGCCATGTCTAAGTAAACAAGTTCCAACTTCTCGGCATAAATTATGAATCTACCAAAACTCGTTAAGCATAATAAATTCATAATACTGCACAAGCCTCATAGATATCTATGATCCTATGATAATCTCATGTTATGTTAATCATGACAAATTCAATCGCACTTTTCAGATATTGGATTAAATATCTAATTCATGAAAAAGTTGATCAGGCTCTCACATGTATTAAGTATAGATCAATATAATTAGCATAGAATGAAAATAAAAACTAACTTGTAATAAAATTAAAATAATTCAAGATATCATAATTCGGATACATTGTAGCCATAGAAAATAGATTTAGTTCATGATTGTAAAATAAATGATGAATATAATTCTAAACACAAAGAAGAAAAAAAAAGAGTAGAGAAACTAGAAGTTGAATTAATAGCATTCCGTCTCCGGGTTACCGATCGCTCCTCCTTCAATCCTTCGTTCTCTTTCTCTTTCTCTCTCTTTTCTAAGTTCTTGATGGCTCTCTCACTCGCCAAACAAGTCCTAAAAAGACCTATTTATAAGCTTGGAGCAGCCACCACAAAAACTAGGTCTGAAAGCATCTAAAGATGACGAGTATAAAAATTCCCGCAGAATGGTCTCGGGGCGCCAGTTGTACGGTGTTAGGCTGCTACCCTAGCTGCCCTTCTTCTTCTTGTGCCCGAACTAGCATCGGGGCACCACTTCCTCTAGAACTTTTTTTCCTCTTTAAATTTCACTCTTTTTGAACCTTTTAAGCACTCTAGTGCCAATGATAAGGTACTCCCTTCTCTGCCTAACTCGCCATAAATATTGCCATTTTGCTCCATATACCACCAAGTGTACCAAAATTAACTAACTTATAATAAAACATCAAAAACATAAAAAAAAACCCATAAAAACCTCAAGAATCCACTAAATGTCTAGTTTAAATGATATCCAATTCGTGAGTAAAACTCACTCATTAGCTACTCTAGTTAATCTTAGGAAGGTGTCAGGTACTTCGCATATGTAGTGCTAGTGTCTGGGTTCATGACAAGAGAATGAGAGCTCATTGGTTTAAGTAGTTTATATTATGCGCAATATGATTTTCAATACATTGATTTCTGATTATGTTTTCATGTATGTATATATGTTTATCTGTTTTTGAATATACATATATATGGCATGTTACGGTTTCTGGAATATAACCATGCAAGCATTTTCAAAACTAAAAGATTTTCCAAAAACTAATTATTTTCTTACTGGGCATTTCATGCATACTCCCCTCTTTTCTCTCATCAGGTGATAGATTAAGAGATCAGTAGTGGGTTAAGGGGTTAGAGGACTAACAGTATCATTTCTTAGTAATACTTAGAGATTGATCAGGTCCTGTTATTGCTGTTTGGATTTGTACAACTTGATTAGTACTGAACCAAAATTATTACTTTATTTTATGTGTGTAAAATTATATGCCATATTAGTACTTTTTTTTTATTTTTTATGAAAGGATATATTATATTAGTACTTAGTACTTATGTATTGATATCAATAATTAGTGGACTAGGATTTTATTATAATACTTATAACTACTAGTTAATTTATGTATAATGGTGATTATATAATTATGGCATAGGTTCACAAAACTTTTAGAACATGACTGTTTTACTTGTTGCCGTTTGGATTTGTACAACTTGATTAGTGTTGAACCAAAGATTATTACTTTATTTTATGTGTATAAAACTATATATTATATTAGTACTTAGTACTTATGTATTGATGTCAAGAATTAGTGGACTTGGATTTTTATTATAAATCTTATAACTGCAAGTTAATTTATGTACTGTAATGGTGATTATATAATTATGGCATAGGTTCACTAAACTTTTGAAACATATGACTGTTTTACCGATTTGAAACATTTGACAAATTTTTTATAAATAAATTAGGATTTTCCAAATCAAGTGAAATTTTCAGCCAGTACTATCATGGCATTTAGTCGTGACAACAACAATACAACTGCAACAATGAAGCTTGGAATAATAAAATTCTTGAAATACATATAAAATATTTGCAGTTAATTCAAATATGGGAAATCAATACTAACTTGACGTAATTCGGCAGTTAAGACATACTAATATTTTTTAAAAATTAACTTTTAATGTAACATCTTAATACAATGCAAAACTAAATATAGTATTATAGCAAATAATACAATACAATATTAGCCAACACAATAGATCCCAACCTAGTACAATACAGTAGGACATGCAAATCCAAACATAGTATTATACTAAATAATACAATACAATATAAGCCAATACAATAGATCCTAACCAGTAGATTCCAACCTAGTACAATACAATAGGACGCATCAGACTGATTTAATTATTCAACAAGCCATATCATTTCAATCAGACAGTATTTTTTTTCTTTTTGTCAACAAATTTGCCTCTCAACTTACTTTCGATTTCCGATATATAAATGCAACCTTTTAAAAAGGACGACAACAAGTCGGAGAAAAAAATAGGAAACAGGAACGGTGAAGCTGATAATAGCAACCTTCGCAGAGAGACCATGGCCGCCCTTGCGGTAGCTCAAGACAGCGTCTGTGCCCATTATAAAAGAAATTACTGTTGAAACAATGGACAAGAGTGTTAACAACACTACGGCTGAAATGGAATATGAATACTTATCGATGTTGAATCTTGCAGTGAATGCAACTAGAAAGTGGATACACATGGAGGCGGATGAGCAGCTAAAAGCAAGTGAGTCGAAAATCAAAAAGAGTTTGAAGCTGGACTTTGTCCTTAAAACTGCCATACCGGCAGTACTGTCGTATCCACCGGGCATTGTCATGGCTGCAGCAAATGTTATGCTCGCTATGATTGTCGCCACCAATAAGTTGACATTAGCGAAATTCTTGACAAGTTCAGGCGACCAACCGTAGTATTTCTTTTTACGTTTTATTTCCAGTCCCTTTTCCTTTCTTTTCTCGTTGGACGTCATAGAGGACGAGGACGCTCCATGGCTTGCTGCTGCTGCTCCCACTACCCGCTTATTCTTTGCAAGCTGTTTAGATGTCTCCTGATCATCCGTTTCCTGAATGATTTCATTTTCTTTCAGCTCTTTATTATCAGTCTGCTCATCTGTTCTCTTTTCTCGGAGGACAAATCTTCTTTCGAGACTCGGTTGTAGTCCTCTCTCTTTCAACATTGTCGTTAGTGAGAGCTGCAAGTACGAAGATTGATGATGCTTAAGGTTTGAACTTTTTAAGAACAGTCCCTAATTGGGAAATAATTAATTCATGTGTAAATAGATGCGTGTCTACATATGCAGAAGCATAGAAAAGTACTTTACAATAATCTCAATGAAGGCTAAAATGTTCTACTGACCAGTAACAGTGATGTTGTTACTTTTTTCTTCTTTTTATCTACTTAACAACTAATATCAATTTTATATATAAATATTGTTTTAGTTTGAAATTATAGGAAATTAAATTTCCATGCCTCGTTACTCTCGTCCGTGGTCAAAATTTCCAGAAACTTAATTAAATATTCAGTCATCAGTTGTAATTACCTTTTTATCATGATAAAGCTCCGTACTTGTTTGAATAATGTCGACAACCGTCATCCCATCCTTATTGATGGCTCCCTTGTCCAGTCTTTTATCACTTGCAAGCCTTCTTAGAATTAAATAGCGCCCATGAATAGCAGCTAGATGCAAAACTGTATTTCCTTGGTCGTCTTTCTCATTTATCAGGTAATTAAAAGGTTTCTTATGTAACAAATTAGTTACCACGTTCAAATGCCCAGCTTCAACAGCCACATGGAGAGCTGTCCATCCTCTATTGTCCTGTAACTCACAACAATCTGGACATATTTGAACGAGAATACTCACTACATAATTACGTCCATTCTCTGCTGCAATATGAAGTGCAGACATGCCTTTGTTGTCCTTTATGCAAGCAAGAGATTTATTTCTTTCCAAAAATAGACCCAGAACTTTTTCGTTGCCTACACGTGCTGCGTAGTGAAGAGGCGCCCATCCAAAATTGTCTTTTACTTCTAAGATATTAGGTCCAAATTTATCCAATACGTCCTTCACAAAATCTGATAAAAGGGAAGGAGAAAGCTGTATTACTAATTACATTTGCTAAATTTGGGAGCATTAGAGGAACGGGGCTTGAACCTTGGACCTTGTACTATGATAATTTTGTTAGCATATATATTAAACGAATAATGTAAAAATATATGGGATGAAGGTTGGAGCTCAAATTGTCAATCAAAAGTTGGTGTCTAGATTTTATCCAACTACTGTATCAATGCGGCACCAAACTCGATCACAAAAAATTTAGGGGTTGTTTGGTATCATAATTAAAAAATAGTTTTTTGTTTTTAAAAACAGAAAATTGTTTTCTGAGAACAAATAAGGGTGTTTAGCCTTGTTCTTTGAGAACAATTTTTAAAAACAGAGTAAAAGAAAATAGAAAATTCAGAGAACAACAAAATGCTGTTTTCAAGGTGTTTTCTTAACTTTTTCTTTTTCTAAAAAAAAAAAAATTTCATATAACTTTCATATATATATATTTTCTTGTAACTTTCTCTCTCATAATTTTCTCTAACTACATTCTCTTTCATAACTTTCTCTCTCCTCACTCTCTCTTATCACTTTCTCTCTCTTCATTCTCTCAATCTTCATTCTCTCTCGTCATTTTCTCTCTTCTCATTCTCTCTCCTCATTCTCTCTCATCATTTTTTCTCTCCTCATTTTATTCCATCACTTTCTCTCTCATTATTTTCTATTACTTCATTTCTTTTATCACCTTATCTCTCCTCATTCTTTATTGCTACTTTGTTTTTTATGACTTTTTCTATCTTTATTTTTTATCCACATGTATTCTTATCACTTTCTCTCTCTTGTGTATTTTCATTAGTTTTTTTTTCTTCTATTTTTCTCAACACTTTTTATTTCCATATTCTCTCTTTATCACTTTTTCTCTCATTATTATCTTTCATTACCTTTTTTCTTGTGACTTTCTCTCTCCTCATTCCTTTACTTGAATTTATCTCTGGTCACTTTCTCTTGATTTTTTCTCTCTAAATATTTTTTTTATAATACAAATATGATTTTTTATATTCATATAATTTTTTCCCTAAATAATGTTATTAGAAAATATTTGTCAAACACCTATTGTTTTCTAAAAATATTATAAAACAGTTTTTGTTCTCATTTCTGAAAACACAACTCTAAAACCAGAAAACAAAAAACAATGTCAAACAAGCCCTTATATTCTTTGTTTTCTCTTCAATATTTTTGAGTTAGAAGAGCATAAAATGAATCCGAGAGTGAAGCTCCGAACAGTTTCTAGTTTGAAGGAGAACAGGACTCATTCACCCCGGAAACCATCACAACGTTTCATTTGCAATATCTTAGCTGAGATGCACTTACTTTCTTCCGTGATGCTGGGTATACATGCTTGTTCACACCCCAAGACAGGTAGATTCAAAAATTTGATCCAGAGTTGGCTTAATATGATTCTACATGTTATCCAAAATGAGAGCTGCTGCTGATTGTCTAGAAGCATGCCATAATGAGGGTCAGCAACATATATGTAACAGAAAGTAAAGCAAGAATAAAGTAACACGTTGATTACGAGATATATGACCAATGACTTTTATGGATGGCCATTGGAAAATTAGCATTCTAAGAAAGTGTATAATAGCTTGTGGTGCGACATGATCAAGTACGGAAACTGAGATAGTTATGTAAGAAGATGATCACCCTGATGTAATTTCAGAAGGCGATAATCAAACAAGTATAGGTCCTTAATTTCATTAAGTAATTAGAGAAACGAGTATACACCAAGAAGATGATAAATAAACAAGTATAGAACATCCTTTTATGAAACCAGGGAAAAGATAATATACCTGCGACTAACGAATACGAGTAGATCTACACATCATTAGACTACCTCACAGCTACATTAACTTTTTAATTAACGATATTTTGATTTCTTATTCTCTTTTTCTGATCTTCTGTTTTTCTCATCTGGAGTTTTTTTTTTTTTTTTTTCCACTGGATTTTGCATTATCAGGGTCTTAACGAGATTTTTTGGGGGATGATGCATCTTCGAGAAATGGCTCTGTTGCTTAGTTTTTATCTGGCTTTTCGATTTCTTGCTTTGAGCTGCCACTGTGTATCAACCTTGCGCTATTTTCGGTTTATTAATGAATTAGTGAGTTGGGTGTGTGATTGTCTATCAGGAAAGTCCCAACCTAGTTGGTATATGCATTTGTTAGAAGATTTTGATGCTCTCATCCTTCCATAAAAAATACATGATTAATTGTTAATTTAACGAAGACAGTTTCTCCTATACCTACTGATACAAAAAATCAATACGGAAAAAAAAAAAAAAAAAAACAAAAGCCAACCTTCCTAAGATCTGTTGATTCTTACAAGAATACTAGTTATGCTTATATAGTCATGTTGATTTATGTACAAATATCAGAACAATAGGCATCAGACACTCGCGCCAGCCAATTCGATAGAATACCGAGAGAATAAAAGAAAATTGTGAAATTAATGTTTATTACTCAAAGTATGTCGTCCAAAATGACTGCAAAATAATAACTGAAATTTGAGTGTTCTGTAATTTAAATATAAAGTTTAGATTTTGTAAAATAATACTTTGAAATAAATTTCTGAAAATTAATAAAACTCTGCTCTAATTATTTAACAAATTTTAGTAACGAAAAAATGATAATATCTTTCATTAAAATTGGATTAATTATTATTATTTTCCTTAATTTTGAAGATATTATTATCTTTTATCTATTAAACTTATTCAAAAAAGTAACTTAAAGTATTAATTTTCAGAAATTCTCAAAAAGTAACTTAGAGTCAAAAATTCTTTAATATCAAGATATTATTTTTCGAAGTCCAAACTTTAGATTTTAAATTACAAAACATCTAAAACTCAAGATATTTTTTTTAGTTTACCCTTATCCTTATAATGCAACAAAAATCAAAGCTCTCATTAACAAAATACGAAAATCACATATCAACCCTTAAACTAATGAAAATAATAGCAGAATATGCCTAATCTGTGATAATGAAAAAATAAAATGCCGTTTTAACCCCAAAAAAATGGATTTCAACCAAAATCATGAGATCACAAAACACTTTTGCTTTTGAGTTTTACTCAAAAATTCACCTTTTCCCCATAGAAACGTGGTATAATTCATTCAAATCGGACATTGTTTATTAAGAGTGGAGTAGTCCCATTACCCAAATAAAAAAAGTAGTCAATTAAAAGAACTTAGAATATTTGGGCTCTTGGACCTTAGTATTGTCTGAAGGGTGATGAACTCCTACTCGCTGAATATTGTAGCATATGGATGAGATTGCCATGTCTCAAATTTTATTACGTTCTTTTAGGTTTCGTCACTATGGATTGTAAGCTCATTAGTGGCTATTAATGAATATGAATTTCAGAGAGTTTCCTCTTTTCTCTTCCAAAATTCGATATTCTTTTGAATCAAAGAATCTTTTATACTTATTTTTCAGGTATTCGTGCATAAATCAATAGGATTATAGAAGCTTGTTTTCAATTTTTCGTGTATATCTTTCGTATTAGTGGGATATGAAGGGACAAGAAAATTTAAAAAAGGTAATCTCAGTCCAAAAGTCATAGAGGAGTCTATTGTCATCGCTTTGTCTAGTACTCTTCTCACCTTTTATTTTAAGAACTTTTTTTATTACCAAAAAATCCCTTATTAAAAATTACTTTACATAGTTAAAAGAAAATTTCTTTATACACATCTCTCTAAATAATTAATGAAAAAAAAATCTTTATCAATCATATCCCTTTCTTAAATACAATTGCCAAAATAAAGATCATGAGAAAATTTCAGCAAAGAAGATAAAAACAATATTCCAAACAAGCATTATGAACAAAAAAAAAAAGAAAGAAGAAGAATATGATAATTTTACACCCTTGTGTAAATCTCGATTCATCAAAGCTATTTTTTTACCTATAAATAATTACTCTTAACTTGTAAAATTTTACTTTTTTATACTATAACAGTCTTTTGGATTTTGTTTGTAAAAAAAAGTCAGTTAATTAAAAGCTAAACCTAGAAACAATATTCTTGCCGTAATAATTGCAAGGGTTTAATTTTAATTTGTTTGGGTGCTAGAAACAATTGATTTAGGATTTGTGGAAACACATTAAATTGTTTTATGCTAAGGACATAAAATTGTATCTGATTTGAATTATTCAATTCTTAATATAATAGGTTAATCAAAAAGATAATTCTTAATATAATAGGCGTTTAATAATTTTATGACAAACCGGCCAGAGAATTTGAAAGAGCCATGTGATTCCTCCTCCATCGCTCTTGTACTTACAGAGGGTCTTAGTCAATGGTTTAGGATCTGTATCTATCTTGTTATTCAACGTTAATTTCCTCAAATTAGTGGGGATTATATAAAGGAAGAGTACTAGGAAAAAGCACCAAATTTTTGTTTGTTACATATAAAACTCTGTCAATGCCATGGATGAAATTTTATTGGCAAGCATGTCAATTTTTATTGGATAAATATAGGCTAATACAAACACAAGGAAAATATACAATAAGAGATTTTGTGTCCAAATGGTTATGGGTGAAAGAAGAACGTGAGAAAGAAAGCGAAAAAAAAAAAAAAAAGAAGAAAAGATGAGAATTAGCTAAGAAAATGGATGGAAAAAGAAACTACGAAATTATATTGAAGGACAATTTAGTCATAATTATGGATGTAATAAGTAATAAATAAATTTTTAATTTTAATGGCGAGTGTGAATTTAGAAATAATATAGGTAAAACAAACAAAAAGGTAGTAATACAACCGCCCAAACTCAAATATTAGAGGGAATTAACTAGGTAGCCATTTTCAGTACTTGGACTTTTTGTTTTGGGAGTTATTCTTTTAGTTATACGTTTAGTGGGTGAATTTTAATCACAGTTAATTGTGGTCATTTTTAGATGAAGTTACAATTAAGTGATTCTATTGTCACCCTTTGTAGAATAATCATAGTACCAAATTTAAAATCACTATCTCTATCAAAATGTGAAACACAATTACTATTTGGGTGGGTCTATTGCCACCCCTTTATCTATTATTCCCACCCAATTTCTAAAACCATATATTTTACTAAAATTCAAAATTTATTTATTACTTATTATACTCATGATAATCCCTAAAGTGTCCTTCAATTTAATATAACCATTTCTTTTCCCACAGCTCTCACTTTCTCCTCACTTTTATCCATACTTGTCCCTCTAATTCTTCCTCATTTTTATTCTTTTTTACACTCAGTGTATTGATTGAACCTATAATTTTATACCATTAAAGGAAGAATTCTTTTTTTTTTGTTCCATTGTTATAAAGAATCTATCTTAAAGTTCTTTTCAAGTGAGTTAAACACTGAAGCTGAAAATTTAATATCATCAAATGTATTTGAATACTTATATTAGGTATTAAAACCACTGTTCATATAGCAAGGAAAAAAAATTTCCTCCTTTGTTTGGGCATGATATGAAGAATAATAAAGGGTCAAAAACTACTCACCTCGATGATCTATTGCAGGTATATACATATTGTTCATATAGTAATTTTATTGGTAAATATATTAATAATCCTGAAATATTATTTCAGTCTATTGCTTGTCTCTTGTTTTTTTTTTTTAATTTTTTTCCAGAGGTTTCCGTTTAATTAAAATATAGATGATCTTTGTGTGAAAATTTTCTTTTTAATTATTCAAACAGAGGTGTGTGAAGAGATTTTTATATTTTGTTTTAAAAGATAGAAGTATTCAAAAGTGATTCTATTGAGGATTATTTTAGCAATAAATAAATTTAGGTGTTGAAAGAGCAAACAGACAGGTGGTAATAGATTTACCCTTACTGGTTTTATTTCCTATATTATTCCTAAACTGACCCTTAATTTAATATTATGTTTTTTCTTTCCACGTACACCCAACCCAGCTCACTCTAATTTTTTTCCTTCTGCTACTTATTTTCTTTTTAATTGCTTTGTGGATCTTTTTGGTTGGTTGCATTTGTGGTTCATTTATGATTCTATTAGCACTGCAAGTGCATTTATTGGCGATAGAACAATGAATCTCATATCTTCAAGCGAAAAAAAAAAAAAAACAATGAATCTCATAGGACCACTGGTTTTGTTGGATTGTGTGTCTTTACTGTTTACATATAGAGAGGCATTTTCATTTGTTATAATCATAAAACGTATTACATTATCACCAATATTTTTATTTCTAACTCAAGAACTGATTATAATACCCATTATATTGAGCCGGGAGCTACCGAACAATGCAGAAGATTCAAGGAAAGAGAAGAAAATTAGGTTGAAGAGAAAAAAGAGGATAAGATCTAAAGTCTTGAGTGTGTATTTAGGTTGAAGAGGAAAGAGATCGCCGGATAAGATGAGAGAGAATGAGTGGGAAGTATGGTTGGAGAAGAGTAAAAACAAAATTAAATTGATGGTTAACTTTAGCAATTACCAGGATATAACAAATTATTTTTAAAAATTGATTTTAATGAAAATGGTCGGGAGATCAGATACTTATAGAACCTTTGTGAAAAAATTTAATCAAATACCAAATCACCAATATCTGCCTGAAAACTACTTTTATGAAAATGTCCCTACAGCACGTGCCAAGTGGTGAACTTGTATATACCAAGTCATCGTACAAAGTCAAACAATGTGACTGAGATTTGTTATCCCAAAAGTCCACTTAAACATCGAGATCTCATCAATAATTAGGAGTGATAATTTAAGTTACGAAACGATAACACGACTCAAAAATTGACATGAAGTTAGTGGGTCTGAGTTTATTTTAAACAGGTATATCTCAAAACAATTTAAACTCGACTAAACGCGATTAAATAACAGGTCAAAAATAGGTTAACGTGCTAAACTCGAAATTGATCGTTTAACACAATTAAATTTTTTGAGACTTTGTATTATGTTGTGTGTATTAAAACTTAAAGCTTCTGTTTATATCTTGTATACCAAAATTGCAAAGTTTTATTTCGGCTTTAAACTTTGGATGTATTATATTTATTTGATTCATTATGGTTGATTGGTTATATTGGAAATATTAAATAAGTTAATAGACTATATAGGTTATATTAGAAATATAAAATAGATCAACATGTCCAACTTAATAGGTTAATTTGTTATGCAGGTTGAACTAAATACAACATATTCAATATTAAAATGTTAAATTGAGTTTGATTAATGGGCTAAATTATTAAATTGAGTTTGATTAATAGGCTAAATGATACACATGTTATTAGGTCATTTTAGGTTAGACATGACTGGAATACAATCTGTTTTTTAAGGTAACCTATTTATTTAGCATGTCGAATGTGGGTTTATAAATAATGACATTAATAATAAATATATCAGATTTAGATTTGATAGTTATTCGTTATATACATATCTCGACACGACACGAATGTGGCACGACAACACGAATTGCATGCCACCCCTAGCAATAACTACTCTATAAAAAAAAATTATAAACTAACTAAAAATTGGGTTTTTTTTATCTTTGCTGAGTAGTTAAGGTTTAAGTGGATTGGGATAACAAATGGGACAAGCTTTATCAGATAACAAAAACTGGTGACTCATGCGCACTTTCAAAATATATAATGTAATATAACTACGGGAACTTACTTTGGACCAGCGAGTAAAAGCGGAAGGAAATATAGTGCAAACGAATGACAGCAGCGTGCATAACGTTCATGCCGTTCCTTCCTGAATCGGAGCAATTTGGAAACTTTTCCAGGATGTGGCGAGCAATGCGGTAAAATTTCCTATCAACGGCCATGAAGAGAGGAGATTCCCCATCGCCATTTGTTGAACTAGCTAAAAGTGGTCTTTTTCTGATCAACAATTCCACCATAGCAAAATGGCCATAACGCACAGCTTCATGGAGCGCTGTGTTTCCCTCTTGATTTACCATCGTCAGCCAGTCTGGGTCCTCTTCTTGCCTGGGCAAACTTTCCACGTGCTCTATTAGACAAGTGGCCACTTCCACATGTCCTAGCCTCGCTGCAATGTGCAGTGCGGTTTCCCCTTTGGAGTTTGTTGTGAACACATCAGAATATTGTAGAATGTTTTCTATAAAGACTTTGTTTCCGCCAATGGTCGCAACATGAAGGCTGCTATTTCTCCAACCACTAGTTACCGTGGAACCGATATCAGGATTTTCAACTGCAAAATCAACGGTTGATGAAAAACTTTCAGTACCGATCGCAACCTTGTAGACTTTAGCCTCCATTAATGGTAGCTATAGCTAATTATGAATCGTCCTTCACTAATGTGTAAACTCTGTTGTGGCGTATCTATTCTCTCATGAAACAGATATATAGAGTTCACAGCGTACATACGTCTAATGGAATTAGGGGGAAAAAACCAAAGGTTCGTACGCGACGTATATTTCTTAACAATACAAGTTGGCATTTGTTTACCCAAAAAAAAAAATTGTTTACCAAAAAATACAAGTTGGCATTTGGCACCATCCGACCGGCTAGCTTATTTTGTTGGATACGGTACAAGTTGATAAAAACGACATGTCTAATGACGCTTCGCTCCGTTTACCTCTATTTCGTCTCTAATATTGTTTGTCCCATGCGTCAGAAGCCAATACACAAATTAAGGGAGATGTTGGGCACTACACCTTGTTTATCGAGTTCGATCCAATTTTATAAATTTAGTTCATTGACCTTTTCAGTTTTGTCTGAATAAGTTCGTTGGCTCTTAAAAAGACATGCAATCTGCTTCCGTTTATTTATTTAATTATTCACTGTTTGCCATATTCTTGTACTTTGATTTGTACTTCCTAATAAATAAATACCATGTTGTAGTTTCCTGATCAAAATAAGAGAATCATAATCATTATCATCTTAGAAGAGGCCCCATATAACATTAAATTAAAATTGTGTCATATGTATCTTTCTCATTTTCTTTTTCTTCTAGTAAAACATACTAATTAATAAAAAATTCTGTCTCCTTCCAATTTGCTGTATTCTACCAATTACAGTCTTGGACGCCTTAGTCTTTAATATCATCTTGAAGTTTTGTTTAGATTTGTGCATATATGAACAAAACTCTTGCCTGTCCCACTTATCATATCATTAGATAAAATAACAGTGAAGCTAGAAAATGACGGTGAAGCTCGAGAAATGTAAATGGTGGTACTCGGTGTATTGGATCTGACAATAACAAGGGGAAAAAGAAATCTTGAACAGAGTTTGGTAGCTCATCCATAAATTGCTTCATTTTCGTGTTAAAGTGTTTTGATCAAGATGTTTTGATGAGGAATACGACTAAGATAAATTACAGTACTAAAAGAAGGATCAACGACGTCATTTGAACCACGTCGCTTTTTTTATCGTTTTCTAAAGAAAGCGACGTGGTTGAACTCTCTGGTTGAACTCTCACGTCACATTGTTTAGAAATGATATGATTGTAAGTTCTACTCCGTCGCTTATGTAACGAGTGATGTGGTTGGGCTACGTACCACATCGCTTCTGCAGAAAGCAACGTAGTATATTATTTTATTTAATATCACGTCGCTTTCTATAAAAGTGACGTAGTAGGGGTCACATACCACATCGCTTATATAACGAGTGACATGGTTAGGCCACATACCACGTTACTTTTCTAGAAAGCGACGTGGTATATTATTTTATTTAATACCACGTCATTTTCTGCAAAAGCGACGTAGTAGCGGCTCATACTAGATATTTCATTGATTCGCACCTAAAAAAATAATCCATCATGACCGTCCATTCAAAACCATCAACCCCACCAAATCGTCCCTCATCTCTAATTAGAACAAACCCAAAATTTTCAATATATTCTTATTCAAACTCTACCCATTTCGAATTTCAGGTACCTCTCTCTCTTATTTTAGTTTCTTCAATTTTTAAGTCTGAAAATTTATGTAAAAGTCTTTTTTGATATTTTAGGTACAAATTCTTAAGGTTTTCGACCATCATTGATAATTCTAGGGTGCGGAAAGGGAGGAAAGGGAAGAGGCGACATAATAAAGGTTTAAGAAATAGAACACGAAGTCCGTGATTTGCTCATACATGTGATGTGAAGAGCGTGTATCACTAGTCTGATCCACGAGAAAACCTGCAGAGTAGTTAAGATGTTTTAGAATATTGTAACCTACACAGGCTGAGCGCGTAACGGAGCACACAGGGGGGAGAAAGATGACACATACCACATTGCTTTCTGTAGGAGTGACGTGGTATCCCCCCAAAAACGACGTGTTAGGACTCTAATAATTGATAATTTGTGGCCTACCATGTCACTTTCTATACAAGTGACGTGGTAAGTCAGTATACCATGTCACTTTTTATACAAGTGACGTGGTAGGTATTGCATACCACATCACTTTTAAAGTGACATGGTATGATGTGGGGCTACCACATCACCTCTTTCACAAGTGACGTGGTTTCTCTACCATGTTACCCTATAAGTAACGTGGAAAATATTTTTTGTAGTAGTGTATGTATATTATTATTATTAACTAGAGTATTTTAGCATTATTATTATGTTTTATTTAATCATTAGGTTATTTTTAAGATTATGATGAATTAATGAATGATTATTGCATTTTTTTATCCCTTATTATTCCAATTCTCTCTGAGTTCTTACATTGACTCTGTATCGTTTTTTTACCCTGTCATATGTAAATCTTTCACCTGCTAAAGCAAAAAGAGGTCGCTAGAACACAAGTTGTTTCCTAGACGAAGAAAACAACTCGTATGAACAAAAGAGGTAGCCTTCAGATTTTTAACCAAGCAGTTCGCATGAAGAACCTCAATTCCGCTCGCACTAATCATTAATAACAGCGCGACATTTTGGAACATCACAGGTGTCAGACAACTCCAGCAACTCTCAACTTGATCAACTAATGCTCAACCACTATTACCCACTTTGTCACAATTTGTCGAGAAGATGACTCACCATTACTACAACATTCTAGAATGATGACTCATTATTTACTATAAATACATCTCCAAAAGAATGAATATGGGATTGGATTCAGTTTTATATATTGAACACTAGGTAGCTAGATCATGTTTCTTCCTTTTCTCTGAATAATGCGTTGTTTAGGCTGCATAAACTCGAACTCACAATTTGTATCAATTCCTAACTCAATAGAATTGACTATAATGGATGTAGGCTATTGAGATCCCGTGGCTAAACCACTTTAAATTTGATGTTGTTTCTTGGTTTTCGTTGTCATTTCAATCTCATCAACATTCCTATTGTTATATCAGTTTTCGGTATCAACAATCTGGCTCTAGAATGAGGGTTGACGTTGAACATGTTCCTTCATTTAAAAATTGCTCAATTTAAGCTCTTCTTTTTCAACGTAAAGATATTTGAAAATGGTGGCCACAAGATGCCAGAATAACTATCAGGTGGTTGAAATCACCTACCGACCATAGGCTGATCGTACCGGTGACTTGCTAACCCGCTCGCATGGTGGCCCTACTGCGGGAGTAGTGGCGGGACAATTGGAGTCCGCTCGGAGTCGAGGCTCCGATGGAACCCATGCAACAGAGGTTTGGTGGTGCCCCAGAAAGGAGCTCATGCTGCAGGAAGATCAAGATGTTGAACTAGCTGAGTTACATGCTAGACAACTCCACCATAAGGAAATCCTGGGAAATGTCCAAGTCTCCATCAATTCAATTCATAATTAGCTCGAAACTTTTACAGGGCTAAGTGTCATTCGTGAACAACCTGTCCTCGAGAAGTTCACAAATCAAAATGACCAAGTTCGAAGTTAGATCGCAACAGCCTCTAGACAACTAGTTCACAACGAGTCTCAAACAGTCAGTACGAGAAGACTTGAGATGACGACTAGACTAGTAACAACACAAAGAGTGCGAGGTAATAAGACGCGCACCCGACGACCTTGCCTATTCAACTGTTCTAATACACAAGCAGAGTCAATTTGAGCAAAATCAGTTCGAAATGTCTTCGATCGAACTGGAAACCGAGCTATAGGATTAATTCGAGGCCAAGGAGCTGACCAGCTCCTACATAAACAAGCTTAATCAAAAGAGGGGAAGCGCCTCGTACACTGCGACTAGTAAGAGTTTGACTGCCATGACCGCAATAACGAGTCAATGGTTTACTCAAGAAGTAGTTCGCATGAGGAAAAATACCGAATCGCCTAAGAGGTCGCGAGGAATATCAAGTTTGGGGGGATTATCTACACTTTTCGCCTTAGATCCTAGATGCCTCACTTCCAGATCGTTTCAAGATGATGACCATCACACCCTATGAAATGAAGATAAACTCCTGTGACCGTCTAGACTTATTCAATGACCTCATGGATTTGAGATGAGTCCAACCCCTAGCCTGTTGTCATTGCTTTGTGGTAACATTTACAAAAAGGGCAAAGAAACAACATAAAAAGCTTTCAGAAGGATCTATCACCTCCAGAAAGCAATTTTCTCAAGAGTTCATACGACAGTTTCAAGCCTTGAGAGCCTACTCAAGCTGAATGTCAAGCAAAGAGAGAGTGAAAGCCTCCATTCTTACTTGAAGAGATTCAATGAGGAGGCATTAAATTAGAAGGATTCATGGTTCAAGGACAAGAAAACAAGGTTTGCAAACTCGAAATTTCTCTTTGTGGGTTAAAATAAGCTTCCAGGTCATGGAACCTTAGGTTTGATCAAGTAGTCAAATCTTTTAGTTTTTATAAGAATATAGATGAAACTTGTGTCTACAAAAAGAAACAGGGTAACTGTATTATTTTCTTAGTCCTTTACATTGATGACATAATTCTTATTCGAACCAATGTAGGAAAACTGTCATCTATAAATAATTAATTGGCAAAGCAATTTGATATGAAGGATTTGAGAAAAGCTAGCTATATTTTGGGAATCAAGCTTATGCGAGATTGAAAAAATAAAGTGATAGCATTATCCCAAGCCACCTACATAGACAAAATTCTGGCAAAGTTTAACATAGAAAATTCTAAGAAAGGTTTATTAACTTTTAGACATGGAATTCGTCTTTCAAAGGATCAATCTCCCAAGAATCCTGAGGAAGTAAAGAGAATGAGAAATGTTCCTTATGCTTCTATTATAGGAAGTATATGTATGCCATGTTATATACTAGGCCAGATATTTGTTTTGTAGTAGGCATGGTTAGCCAAGATCAATCAAACCAATGACCTGGATACTGGATTGCAATAAGGCATATACTTAAGTATTTAAGGAGAACAAGAGATTATATACTTGTGTATTATAGTGATAGTCTAGTTCCAATAAGTTATACTGATTCTGGTTTCTAATCAAATCAAGATTCTAGAAAGTCCACTTCTGGATATGTGTTTACACTTGGTGGTAGAATCATCAGTTGGAGGAGTGTGAAATAATCATGTATCGTAGAGTCCATAATAGAAGCTGAGTATGAGGCTACTTATGAAGCTTTTAAGGAAGATGTATGGCTCAAGAAGTTTCTTGAAGTACTAGAAACGGTACTTAGTGCAAAAGAGCTAATTATTTTATACTACGACAACAGTGTGGTTGTCGCACAATCTAAGGAACCAAGACACCATAAGAGACAGAAACATATTGAGGGAGAGTACCATGTGATTCGAGATATAGTACAACATGGAAATTTAGTGGTCTCCAAAATTGCTTCTGCAGAAAATCTAGCCGATCCATTCACTAAATCACTTCCATCGAGGGCCTTTGACACTCATTCTGAAGAGATAGTACAAGTTTGAACATAAAAAAATCTAGTCTTTGGAATTCTAGTTTCTAGAATAAGATTGATAGTAATTCCAATGATTGATTTGATTCAATGAACCTGAATATATTGGATAGCTATGGAAAATTATTCCAATTATAGTTAATTGAGTGTAGAAAAATAAAAAATAAAAAATTGACAAGATAATATTTGACTAATTGCCAAAATAAAAAAGACTACTGGGTAGAATTGAATATTGCAGGAAGTGGAAATGAGTAACATAAAATTCTGAAAAAGAAATTTTATTGGCCAGTGACGAAAATGCCACACGCCATGGTCACAGTGACTATAAGCATGTGGCACTCTAGGGCAGTTGCCCATTTTCGTCTTGTTCGTATTTTCTTTATATGTCGAAGACTCTAGACACCTCAGTTATGGGTGATAGAAATTACAAGGAGATTCTGCCAGTTCTTATAGAGAGAAAAGAATTCACAAAGATAATGAACAATAAATTTTCTATTTTAAGATTTCTTTGTGAATTATGTACCTCCACTAACTTGATCTTTTCATATGTACCATTAAAAGACTACATTCTTATGTTACTATAGATAAGAATTAGATGTATACATTTGTTCATATATCTACAAGAGATATGATTTTTTTATACATGATTCTAATTTTTTGTTATGAGAATTAATATCCTCCTAGTTACGTTTTATGTTGCATTGTATTATTGAAAAATTGCTGTTAGATTTTTCATGAAAAATAAATTTTAAAAATACTATCGACTGCTAATTTTTCATTGTCTTTCCAGATCCCTCAATATATATCCGACAAAAATAATGGCTAGGATTGGTGAAAAAATAAAACTAATATATTATAGCATGCATATAATTTAAATTTTTTAAGTTCCTAACTAATATGCTACAACAAAGTGATAATAATTAGGAAGGTTTTTTCTAAAAGTAAAGAATATGATGATACATTTAGGTGTACACCTATCTAGTACCTTATTATATATATGCTTTTTTTTTAACATAAAAGAAAAAGGAAGAAGATCTGATAACAATGTATTAGACTAATAAGTATCAGATTTTGATGAATGCTTATTTCATTTTTTATTCAAAATTGTATTGAATAAGTACAAGGAATATATACAGGAAAGTTGAATCTAATAGCCTACAAACTAGTTCCTCAAAATAGGTAGAAGCAAACTGCCTAGAAATAAGGAGGAAAACATGGACCCAATTTCTAGTCTATTTTAACACTTCCCCTCAAGTTGGTGTATAGATATCATACATGCCCAATTTGTCTAAAACATTTAAGAATATTTTTCTTGAGACTGCTTTGGTGAGGATATCGGCCAACTGTTCCTCTGATAAAATTTTAGGTAATTTCACAATTTATCCATCTAACTTTTCCTTTATAAAACATTTGTCAACCTCGACGTGTTTGATATGATCGTGGGCAATGTCACATGTTGCTTTAGTATCATAAAATAGTTGGATCGGTTACTCAGATAGATACCTAAATCTTGTATGAGGAGCCTTAGCCATAATACATTATAAAGTCCAAGTGTCATACCTCTGAATTATGCTTCTACACTTGATTGAGCTACAACATTGTGTTTCTTACTCCTCCGTATTACAAGATTACCTCCTACAAATGTAAAGTTACCATATGTAGATCGTCTGTAATCTATAGTAGCAACCCAGTTGGCATCTATATATACTTCTATGCTTTATTCCCATGTCCTTTTAGACAACAAAATTCCCTTTCTAGGAGCATATTTCAGATATCTCAAAATGTGTATGACTGCAATCATGTGTTGCTCACCTGGATTATGCATTAACTGATTGATAATACTCAGTGCACAGGAAAAATTGGGTCTTGTATATGCCAGGTACATCAGCCTCCCAACCAATCTCTAATATCTCCCTCTATTAAAGGCACCTAATCAGTCTCAATGCACAGTTTCAGGCCTTCTTCTATGGGTGTGTCTGATGGTTGATATGCTGATATACCAGTCCCTTTCAACAAGTCTAAGGCATACTTTTTTTGAGATAAGAAGATTTCATTACTCGAGACACTTCTATCCCAAGAATGTATTTCAATGGACCTAGATCTTTCATTTCGAATTCTTTGGACAAGTACTCTTGTAGAGCATTCATTTCTTCATAATCATTCCTTGTAACTACTATGTCATCCACATATATGATGAGTATAGTGATCTTACTCTGTCATTTTTTGAGAAAGAAGGTATGATCAAAATTGCTCTGATCATAACTGAAGACTATCATAGACTTCGTGAATCTTCTAAACCATACTCTTAGAGAGTGCTTCAAACCATTCAATAATTTTTTTAACCTGTAAACTTTTCAGCTGTGTTTATCGGGTATTATGCATCCTGATAGGAGCTTCATGTAGACTTCTTCAGATAACTCACCATGTAGAAAGGCATTTTTTACATCAAATTATTGTAATAGCCAATCTAAGTTTGTAGCTAAAGATAGCAAGAAGCAAATTGTGTTAATTTTGGCTACAGGTGTAAACGTCTCTGTGTAATTAATCCCATAGGTTTGAGTGTATCTCTTTGCCGCCAGTCTTGCTTTAAAGCATTTGATTATGCCATCAGCCCTGTACTTCACTGTGTAAATCCATCGACATCTAACTGGTTTCTTTCCTGGTGAAAGATCAACAAGCTCCCAAGTTTCATTTTTCTGGAGAGATTTCATTTCCTCATTCATGGTTACTTTCCACCTATGGTCAATTAAATTTTCCTGCACACTATTAGGAAAAGATATACTTGACAATTGATTCACAAATGACACATTTGATTCTGACAATCAGTGATTAGACACATAATGACTCGTAGGATATCTGATTTTACTAGAAAGATTAGGTTCATATGTGGGTTTAAGAATAACTCTGGTATAACGATGTGGTAAATTTCCTCTATGTGACTCAGGAACATCTTCAGTTTGTGATTGTTGTGGTATGTCAAAATAAGGTAGAGCCATATCTTCAGTTTGTGGAACATCGTATTCGGGCTGAATAAGAGATAGGCTTACTTCTAGTGTTAGTCATAGTGTCAGTAGATGTTCACCACCACTTTGATCCATATCATATCACCCATTTCCTGGTGTTGGTCAATTTTTGATTTGTCACTACTGGAATCCAACATTACACTAGAATCTAATGTTGTACCTCCAACGTCCAGATTTCCAATACCCTGGATATCAGTTTCACAATCATAGTCTAGAGTCTGAATTTCTTGCTGATACTTCCCCTGAAATTCGGTCTTCGAAAAATGTAAAATATCTTCATGAAAAACAATATTTAATGTGATAAACAATCACCGTATTGGAGGATGATGACACCGATACCCCTTTTGATAAGTAGCATACCCAATAAAAACACATCGCAATGCTTGAAGAGTTAACTTATTGTGCTGATATTTATAGAGATAAACAAATACAACACATCCAAAGACACAAGGATGTAAATTTGGGATGACTGGGGCAACAATGGCTTTGAATGGTGTTTGGAAATTGATAGTACTGGAGGGGACCCGATTGATTAAATAGACTGAAGAAGTAAGTGCTTCTCCCCAGTATGGTAATGGTATATGAGTCTTAATTAACAAAGCTCGAACAACCTCTAACAAGTGCCGATTTTTGCATTCTGCGACTCCATTTTGTAGAGGTGTGTTGGACAGGTAGTATGGTGTAGTGTTCCATGTGTTTCCAAATATTATTAATTGTCAGTACTTTGATATTCTCCTCCATTATCACTGCAAAGAACTTGAATTTTTGCATTTTACTGAGTTCTGACCATTTTATGAAACTTTGGAAATAATGAGTTTACCTCGGTTTTGGACTTTATCAAGTATAACCATATCATCTAGGTACAGTCATCTATAACAAACTAGGAAATAACTTCTTCAAATATCCATAGAAGGCATGCCCCAAATGTCGATGTCATAACAATATTTCCTTTTTCTTTTTCTCCCCCTCAGAACCACTAATAGCAAGAGCTTGTTGTAAGCTTTCGGAACTCTTTGACTCTAAGTCTAAGTAGTATAACTTTCCTTGCCTAATACCATAACCAATCGTCTTCCTAGATTTGATTTCCTTAAACACATAAAAGTCAAGCCAAAAAATTACAACACAAGATAAGGTTGTTGTTATTTAAGATACTGATAAAAGATTATAATCCAAGGATGGAACAACTAAAATAGATTCTAAGTTTAATGTAGTGGTGAGATTCAGTAGTCCTTCCGCAATGACTGGGGTTGAACTTCCATTAGCAGTAGACACAATTTTTGCGTGGAAGGATTAAGCAGAAAGACTTGTCTAGAATCAAATATCATATGATCTGTTGCACCAGAATCAATTATCCATATATTATCACAAACAGGAGCAGAAATATTTAAAACCTTACCACCATTGTCTCCAGTTTTTATCAATGCCGAGGCTTTGTCAATAACGCCATCCTTGGTCATTGTGTCAAAAAATTGCTGTAGTGGAGGGTCCTTTTCTCTTTCAGGACTATGGTCCCACTATTCTGCATATCCCATTAGCTCCAAAACAACAACTTTTGGTATGGCCAGTCTGGTTGCAATGAGTTCATTTGTAGGAAGACTTGTACACACCATTTTTATTGCTGTTGTGTCATGCTTGATCTTGTTGATTTTGATTGGATCGGTTCCCAACTACCATAGCACTGGCTTCTGATGTTCTGGAGTTACCCTTCAAAGTGGTATTGTGAATAACTTCTCAACAAATCGAGGAATAATATGCCTCTAAGTTTGAAAGCGGATCCATGTGCGAACTCTCTCTTCAGATTTGGTCAAAATTCTCATCGAATCCAGTGAGAAATATGTGAACTCTCAATCGTTCAATGGTATTGCGATATGCTTTGATATCATCTGGATCCTTCATAAATACTCGATTACGATGATCTAATTCTTGAAAAATTTCAGTCAGTTCTCCATAATATACAGAGAGTATTTGCCTTTTCATTTTGCTGAGAAGGCTTTTGGATTTAGAGTAAATACTTGTAACTCATCACTTCTATCATAGAATGCTTTGGATAACGCATCCCAAATGGCATAGGCAGTGGGCAAGCATAGACAACGCTTCATAATTTCAGGAGACATTGACATTAATAGTCATCGTTTGACCTTTTGATTTTTAGCATACAATTTTTCACATCCTTCATTAATTCTAATGGTGGCTTGGTTTTGCCACGAATGTAGGAGATTTTGTCTCTTTCAGCAATCTGAATTTCCATCAGCTAGGACCATATATCGTAATTTGTTTCTATAAGAGTGATTCCTACATGGAATACTCCTTTAGACTGAACAACAACAGGGATGGATTTGATCCTGATGATTCAATATTTTGTTCACTCATCTCCCTTTTTTTTATATGTATATTGTTTTTTTTCTTTAATATCTCCTCTCTATTTTTTTGAATGGCCTTTATTAATACAAAAGAAAGAAAAAAAGAAGGAAAGAAATAATAATAATAATAATAATAGATATAAAAGGGTTACGAATTATCTAATATATATATATATGACTTAACCTTATAAAGTTATATGTGTGTATATAAGGTTCAGA
>JXTC01000182.1:490435-510582 GCA_002914845.1 Trema orientale
TGAAAAAGTTGATCAGGCTCTCACATGTATTAAGTATAGATCAATATAATTAGCATAGAATGAAAATAAAAACTAACTTGTAATAAAATTAAAATAATTCAAGATATCATAATTCGGATACATTGTAGCCATAGAAAATAGATTTAGTTCATGATTGTAAAATAAATGATGAATATAATTCTAAACACAAAGAAGAAAAAAAAAAGAGTAGAGAAACTAGAAGTTGAATTAATAGCATTCCGTCTGACACCTTCCTAAGATTAACTAGAGTAGCTAATGAGTGAGTTTTACTCACGAATTGGATATCATTTAAACTAGACATTTAGTGGATTCTTGAGGTTTTTATGGGTTTTTTTTTTATGTTTTTGATGTTTTATTATAAGTTAGTTAATTTTGGTACACTTGGTGGTATATGGAGCAAAATGGCAATATTTATGGCGAGTTAGGCAGAGAAGGGAGTACCTTATCATTAGCACTAGAGCGCTTAAAAGGTTCAAAAAGAGTGAATTTTAAAGAGGAAAAAAAGTTCTAGAGGAAGTGGTGCCCCGATGCTAGTTCGGGCACAAGAAGAAGAAGGGCAGCTAGGGTAGCAGCCTGATACGTACGCATGAATAAAAAAAAATATATCGGTGCCCTATATATATATATAATATTAAGCCTAAGAATACGTACTCCTCTAGCCTAGGTAACACGTTAGGTATATTGCTTCACTAGAATCAGAATTATTTGGTTCTACTCCATATCTGTTACACAGTTGTCTGAATGCGAAAAGCGTTCGAACTTTAGCTTCACGTTATTATATACGAACTTGAAAAAGAGTATTCGCTTAGTTAAAAGAGTGCAACGCTTTTAAGAGTTTAATAAAACAATTATCGGAACATATTACAAATCAAGTTTCGGAAGACTAAAAAATATTTTTATTAAAAGGGGTTTTGGAAGGCTATAAAATACAATCATAAATACTACGCCAGTCACTGCTTAACTGATCCACACTGCCATAATCAACTAATTTGATGCCAAGCATGGAGGTCATAAGAATAAAAATATATATATATATAATAACCGTACTGCACAACGCACATGAAATTGTTTTAACCAAAATCAATCGAAAGAGCTCACCTAGCTAATTAGTAGACAACCGGTGGCCCGATTTTATTTTCGGACAAAAATTTACCAAAATTTTGAAACGTTGACTTGAAAACATGCACTATTTTATAATAATCTAACGGTATATATATAGATACTTTTTTTGTTTTTTGTGCAACTGGGGTACCGTAGAAGTGCCAATAATAAGTTTTGTAACTTATCCCGTACATTGAGTGTTTTTTGAGAAAAGCTGATTATTTAGGCTTATATATTGGCATATAGTAAGGTTAGAAATTGTTCAAGGACTGTCTTCAGCTGCAACCTTATTTGCGTACACTGGCAATATAGTATATTTGGTAAAATTTTGTAGAATTTTATCGATCGTTCTTGTCTCTTTTGATTTATTTAACACACTCTTCTCCCGTTATTAATAATTGGTCTATTAATTTTAATTGTAGCACGGTCATCACATACCATCTGCAATCTCCCAGGTTCGGCTTGCATTCAGGTTGCTATTGAAACAACTCAAAATTCAATATCATTAATTGATATAGTATTTTTATACAATTGTCTTAAGGAATATTTACATATATATATATACTTTGCATTTTGACCTTTTATTGAGTTTTATTTTTTATGAAACTTTTATTGAGTTTATACCTTGCATTATGGATTTTACAAATGTTGTCCTTCAAAATATGAAGTTTAATAATTTATTCTCTCTTAGGTCAAATACAAATTTTGATAATTGAGTTTTCCAAACTACCTTGTGGAATTTCAAAAGTACATATTTAAAATTAATTTGAATTTTAAATTAATTAAAATTGATAAATAAATTAAAGATATGTGAATATTTTTTTCTGTTTTTATTTCTACTTTAAAATTTTGAAATTAATTTTTAAATATATTTCTAAATTAAAAAGGGTTATTTTGATAAATTTAGTTGTTGACATCAGTATTTGACCAATAGACCATATGAATTTCTTTGAGATTTCAAATCAGATCAATAATTAATATTGATGATATCTATAATACAAGGTATAACTAGATTATCTTTGAAACTCCTTCTGTAACTTATCTCATGCTACTTTCGCACTTTTAGCTCCCATAATCTTTGGAAAATATTCGTTTCCCAAGCCAAATTGGAGTGTATAAGTAGTGCTACATAATCCTTGTGTTAATTNTCAAATCAAATCAATAATTAATATTGATGATATCTATAATACAAGGTATAACTAGATTATCTTTGAAACTCCTTCTGCAACTTATCTCATGCTACTTTCGCACTTTTAGCTCCCATGATCTTTGGAAAACATTCGTTTCCCAAGCTAAATTGGAGTGTATAAGTAGTGCTACATAATCCTTGTGTTAATTCTCTTTTAGCTTATTCTTTTATGTTGCGTTTAGAGTAGAAATATCTCGTAGGATAACAAAACTTTTACTACGACATCCCATAAATCTTGAGCAGAAAAATAGGTCTTCATTTTGACAGACCAAAAATTATATTTTTCATTGCAGAATAATTTAGAATAAACTTATGCCCAGTCATGGTCGAATAAGACTTTGATACTACTGATAGTCTATTGTTACTTTATATGCGACAAGGGTATAGTTAATATAGAATGGCTTGGTTTAATTTGTGTCCTGTAGTGTGGAAGCGAAGATGTTTAAGGGTAAGATGTCATGATGGTATTGGGAATGATCCGGGACAAGTTTACCTGATGAGATAAATAAAGTAGTTTATATATATATATTTATATAGATATCTGCAAAAAAGTTACCCTGAAGTTTGGGTATTCTGTAATTTAAACTCTGAAGTTTGGACTCTGCAAAATAATACCCTAAGATTAAAAATTTCTGAAAATTAATACCCTCGACAGATTTTTGGGCCAATTTTAGGAACGAAAAAATAATAATATCCTCCATTTAAACTAAATCAATCCATATTATTCATCTTGATTTTGAGGATATTATTGTATTTTATCAATTAAAATTATTCAAAAAGTCAACTCAGGATATTAATTTTCAGAAATTCTTAATCTCAGTGTATTTTTTTGCAGTTATCCCATGTATATATATATATATAACACAATAAAAATGGGATAATATACATTTGGCCGCAGGAGATATAATAACATGAAAAAATTTGTAGCATTAGAAGGGTGGGGAACATGTAGAAATATAGAGGAAGTTTATTACTAATTGGTGCTTGGTACATTCATTCAAGAGCCCATTGTATTTATAGGCATACTAAGTCGGAAAAGAACTAACCCACAGACTTTTACGTGCGGTGAGTATTACATTTCTAGAAACTACTTTTAGTAACAAGTTTTTACTTGTTTCCCTACATCTATAGAGATTTCTAAGCCTAGGATTTCCTAGCATTTGATTGTACTCACTTAAGTATTAACTTTTTACATGTACGTAAAAATTAGATATCTATTGTTGTTTATACTAAAGGACCCTTAAAGCAGCTCTTCGTGGAAACAATTTCCAAATCCCATTTATATAAATTTTTATGTTTTTTTTTTTCTTTTGATGCCACCTATCAAGTATTAGTGTTCCTTTTTACTTCAGTTGCTTTTACCGATCAACTACATCAATTTCCCTTATTATCTTTTCTTTTTTTTCCCTGTTTGCCCATTTTTTTTCTTATGGGTGGTACTGATGGTACGAAGGTGGTCGGTACTCGGTGGAAATATATAATCATTTTCTTTGTTAAATTTATTTGGTTGGGTCTTCTCAAAGTTATTAGGCTTATATTTTGAAGGGTTTTTCTCTTCCTTTTAACATTTCTCTTTTCCATTGTTTTTGTAATTTTCTATTTTGTCAATTACAATGTATCTTCCCTATAGTTTTCCAATTTCGCTTTAATGTTGGACTTGTATTGACTCATTTTGTTTAATTTTGACTGTCATGCTCTACTTCAACTCTTATGGAAAAATTAACTACAAAGATTTAATTTTCACTACCTGTAGAACCATAGGTCATACTCACTTTATTAGTTTCAGTTTTAGTTGAGTCCTTTGAATTGTAGGTCAAAACGTTTTCTTTTCTTAACTGTTTTATCGGACTATTTCCAACGAAAAAAATAAAATTAAACAAGACTTAATAAAATGTGTCGCGCGAAGCATGTGACCTCTTTGATTAATTTATAGATCGAAATGTGTAGTAAAATTTCAACACTTACCCTCATTGTGTTTAGTGTTTGTGTACATGCGATTGGACTGATAGCACTCTTATTAGATGTAAATCCACCCTTATTCCTGTGCAACAATTGTTTCTCTACCTACAATGCCCATTAATATGCTTTAGACACTAACAATGGGTAAAACATATTCAACACATCGTGAAGTAGGATTTACAGCCTCCAATATATGATGAAACAAGTTAGTTAGTTGGTTCAGCAACCTCCATTAGTGTTACACAACCGAAAAATATTTAATATAATAATCATCAACAAATCGTGTCCCTCAACGTAAATTCTAAAAACACTTGCAGAGTCTTGCAAGGGAAGAACGCTACCATCATTTGTTTCTTCATGACATCTTTCCCCAAAACTGATCTTTGCCTTTCCGAACCACGCCCTGGTCACCTCTATATGTCTTGGGTGTCAATAAGACCCCTCAATAGAAAATATAGTTTTCAGACTTTTTTGATATATTGCATTAAGCTGTCTTGAATTCAGAATACATATGTACGTACGTATGTACACTGGCCATATCCCAATTCCCAGTTATTGCAAATTGAGGAAAGTACTAGTTTTTTTTCTTTTTTAATCTTAGTGTCCCTTTATCTATTAGTAGAAACTGTGAAAACATTTAATATAATGAGTGTCATTGTATANTTGACAATCTCGAAGAAAACACAAACTTTCTAAAACAAAAATTAAGGTTTAGGGAGAAAAAAATTTCCTAGATTAGTACCATATCGTTGTTTTTATAATAAATATCACATTATTTATCATTGATGGGTTTTTTTAATTTATCAACATTGGATTTTGAATAAATCGGTAAAATAAGATCATAATGTATCAAAAAAAAAACTAATATAATCAACGAGTATCGTAACATATAAAATAATAATCTGTTTGTGATCTGATTAATTGGAATTTTTTTTATTATTATCAGTCCATAGTTAGTTTCTAATATTGTGATTTCCTAACTTTTATAATTATCCAATCAGATATCATATAAAATCAAATGTATAGTTTGCCCTCCCTCCGGCAATAATACTCACTCAGTACTTCAGCTCAGCTACTTATAAATTACCTTCGTCGTTTGTTTCATCATCTGGTCACAGTTACCGCTACTAAGTCGTTGCTTGTTCTGGGCTTTGCAGTCAGATTCCACTCGATCAAGATCAACCGAAAAAGGTTGGAGCTTTTTAAGAGGCACTTTCTAAAATTAAATCTTTTTTCACTAGAAATACGGAAAAATAAAATTAGAGTAATTTCTTCCAGGCTCTTTACGTTTTATTTATTAATTTATTTATTTATTTATATTTATATTTATAGGATAGGGTCCGAGCATCGATCCTCATTCAGCTGATTTAAAATAAGAAATAGAAAGATGGATGGAGATTATAACGGCAGCGGGGATACCATTAATACAGTGGCTGAGCAACACGTAATCGGGATAGAGCCGACAACAGATGAACAGAAGTACTTAGAAAAGATACTTAGAGAAATCAATACACATAGTGGTGACGTCCAATCAAAACGAGATGAGTATAGTAAAATAAGACGGTATCCGCAGACTTTTGAGGAACGTGACATGCTTCGTCATGTTTGGCCAAGCGAGCTTTCTATTGGTCCTATTCATGGTCGTAGTTCAAGTATGATGCATCGAGAACTCAAATTTAATTTGGTGGCAAAATTCGTCAAAACATTTGTCAAGGACCAAAAATGGGAGAGTTTACTCGGTGAAATTAAGCAGAATATTCAAGATTTAAAGAAGTACTTCGACGAGGAGGTGATTAGAGAATATAACGAAGCTGAATTGGCATGGGAACTCTTCTTGGATGGCTGTTCTGTACTACAGTTCATAGCTAGTTATCTTCTAAATGAATTGAAAGAGTTTGGAATTGATAATCGTAAAGCAAGCAAGATCCGAGAGGACTTGTTTTTACTTGAGAACCAAATCCCTTTTCGAGTCCTTCAGCTATTGGTGAAATCGACCAGTGAACCTTCAGAGTTGCGATATGGTATTGCCGTGTTCCTTCTTATCAACAATATTATGGCACAAGTGGGTGGCCTCTACCACCACACAGTATCTGATTACGCTGAAGGAGGGTTAAATCTTGACCTTCACCCTCTTCACCTTCTTGACTTTCTCCACTCGGTAATCATATTTGGCAATGAAATTCTTTCCAATTTCGTCAGGGACGACAACGACCCCCCTCTTCGTAATCAGCAAAAGAATATGAGTTGCCTATGTCCCCCACTTTTCGATTGTTTTCGCAGGAGAAGACCATTCCTCAAGGATTACTTACGAGAAGAATTACCTGTTTATAGTTTAAAACGGTTCTATTTTCATGAAAGATTTTTTCGCGGCGTCCGAGAACTTAAATCTTCAGGGATAGAGTTTTACCCTAGTGACGGTTTGGCATCCGTATATTTCAGTGGTAAATGCTTTAACGTCAGAGGGCACCTTAGACTTCCACCATTAATTGTCGATGAATGGACGGAACAGAAGCTAATCAATCTGGCCATCTATGAGAAGTGGCTCAGTGGTAATTATAAGAAGAATTGGTATTTTGTCACTTCTTACATAAAATTTATGGATTTTCTCGTTGACGGAGAACAGGATGTTGAGGAGCTAAGGGCATCACGAGTACTTCGGAACCGCCTCAGCAACGATGCAGAAGTGGCCAACCTATTCAACAATTTAGGCTCTAACCCATACTTTGAGCCACCAGAAGATGTTTATTCAAATGTCAAGGCTCAGCTAAAAACCCATTGTGAAAGAAAGTGCTCGATCTGGATGGCTCAAGTTTATCAGCAACATTTCAGTAGCCCCTGGACGATAATAGCTCTTTTGGCTGCCGCAGTACTTCTTTCATTGACTATCATTCAAACTTGGTATACTATCCGTCCCAAATATTAAGAGCTATTCAGAGGTAAATGCTGCACAAATTGTTATGCCGTACAACTTGGTTAACCGTTAGCTTTACTTCATGACTTTTGTTGTGTGCGCAGATGATGTATTGAAGAATAATTGGCGAAGGGATCGTTGTACTAGTCTGTTGATTTGGCTGGAATTGTTGTATTATGCTGTTTATTTGGCCTGAATTGTCACTTCTGCCATCCTCGTTGTACTATCCCATCTTGATGAGAAGAATGCACTCCTTTGTCAAGGAAGTTATAAGGCTCCTTTATGGCTGGAGTAGCTATTGATTTAGCTTACAAGACAGACGGTTCTATCTTCGAGTCCTCATAGGTCGCCCTAAGACTTAAATAATTATGTGTGTGTGTGCGCGCGCATTATGCGCTAATCGTAATAGTACATAATAAATGCTTTGTGAACTTATTCCGTCTCCTGCTGTGCTCCGTACTATTAATTAATTGCATATGGTTATATAAATAGATGTGTTTCCAAGCATACTATTGTCTATAGTTATAAAATTTCTCCTCAGATTTTCACAGCAATGCCAGGAAGAATTTCCCCGAAGAAGAGAGAAATCCCATTTCCTTGACTCCTGGACATTATCCAAACTCCAATTTGAGAGAGTGAAGGACAATGAGATTAATCGTTTCTTGCTAGAAATAAGAATTGAAAAAAATAAATAGAAAGAAGATTAAAAAAACAAAGTCCTTTTTTTAAGAGGAAACGAAATTTGTATTGCAAATAAATTTATACCAAATCAAAACGAAAAAAGAATATCCACCCTTAGAAAGTAAAATTACAACATAGGACTCCATTCCCTAACCATAATAGAAAGAGGACTGCTATTCAGCCCGAGTTTGGTATATCGTGGTATACATCACGGGCTATGTAACTTACTAATACAAGGCCACGTGTTCCACTTCCCACGTGGATTTTTTTTAAAGTCTTTAGTTTTTTTAAAGGGAAAATGTCTTTCTTTTTACTTTCTTTTTCTTCTTTTGTTTTTTTTAAGAAACAATTAATCCTTTCAACAAAAAAAAAAAAAAAAAATGAGGAAGATTCTTACTTCTCAGTATAAAAGAAATTATGAAAGAGAACTGAAAGATCTGCTTTGTTAAATATTACTAAATAATTAATTAATTAATTAAATTAATAATTAATTAATTAAGTTGCAATATGCGAATAAAATGTGTTACAACATCGAATGCATATGTTGCAACAAAACATGAAAAATAAAGAGATGAACACAAGATGTTTTTAACGTGGTTCGGACCTCTCCTACTCCACGGGGCCACGCCTAGAGATTAGACAAATTAGTAAAGTATAAAAATTACAAACACCAATTAACTAATGCAATAAAAGACTCCCTCTTTTCAATTGCCGTAATGTGTTGTAACGACTCTACTAATCTTGTTTAGCGAGCTCTCCTCGTCTTGTTGATCCTCCACACATGAACTCCCTTCACTGGTTCGGATCTGTCTTCTCCTGAAGACGTATTGTTCTTCCTCCCAAAGAATAAGATGCACTCAAACAAAGTACTTAGAAAACCCTAAAGCTCTCTAAGTCTCACAATGGCCATAGAACATACTCTATGCCTTACAAATGAAAAGCTCTCTCTAAGTGTATTTTTCCCAATGAAATGCATACAAATCCCTTAGACTTGGTGAGCTTTTATAGATGAATTTCCAGCTCCATTTTCGTGCTTCCTTGGTGTGAAAAGGCTGAAAATAAGAAAGGAATGATTTGCCACGAAATCTGTTGTCATTCCTTATTTGGACAGTCAGAAATCTGTTGCAACAGCTTTCATGAATTGTCCCTGAATAGTGTCTAGGAGCATTGAGAGAAGTTCTCCACGATTTTGGCTCATCTTAATTAGCTGAAATCACTCCTATTTACCTGCAAAAACTTTCTTTAAAGGTAAGGATTGATTTCACAATTAATTAGAGTCAATCAAAATCAAATAAGAAAACTTTCCATAAACAGCACAATCTGTTGCAACAGATTCTGCCTAAAGATCCTAACAGCTCATAAAATTAATTGCATTAATTTAATGAGGACATAATCTGCACCATAATGGATGAAATATCATCATGATTCTGCTTATATACCTGTCAATAATCATTAGCCAAGATTTGAGGTAATAATTAGCAAGAATCAAGCTAAAAATGGAAACTTAATCAAGGAAAAATGAGATAAAATATCTCAATAAATTAGGTATAGCTTAGTCACGAAATTTCATCAGCAATAATCCCTATTAACCTTCTAGAAACATTTAATAAGGAAAATTAGGCCAAAAGATGTAAGAACAAAAAGTTTCCAAAATTGGATTTTCGGTCTGTACAAATCCATTACGAGTAATCCTGTAAATCTGTTGCAACAAGTATTTTACAACATCAGCAGACCAGTTGCAACAACTTGTTAGTTTTCTCATAACAACTTGAGTTTATTATTTTTGCCAATTGTTTGCCAAATTTGGCCAACACCTTGGACCTAACAATCTCCCCCTTTGGCATCTACTTGGCAAAATCAATCACAAAACTGAAACACAACTCAAGTTCAAAAACACCTACAAAACCACATGATTAATTTCCAAAAAAAAATTTTAAAAATGTTCTCCCTATCAAACACAATCTTATACCAAGAAATATGAGAATAAAAGAAAGAGCATAAGAAATAAAACTCTCCCTGAAAAACATAACCAATGAACATCACAAACACAACCAAACAGTTTTGATATCTCCCCCTTTTTGTCAAGAGAGATCCAAAGTGTAGAGAAAATAACAAAATAGTGTGAAATACCCAAAACATAAATAAACTAAACTTGAAAACACCATAGACTAAAGTAAAATTCAGAAAATAACAATGTTCATGGTCTAAGATCCTGGAATGAGGAAATCAAGTCAAGCTCCTCTTATATTTCTTCGGTTGTGGCTGGTCAGGATCTGTTGCAACAGCAGGGGAAACGGGGGCAGCAGGCTGAGAAGAGCTAGTTGGAGGAGTAGCTGCCACCGAAGAACCTACAAGCACAATTAGTTTGGCCAAGATCTTAAGCTGCACTTTCTCCATGGCTTCCATCCTTTCATGTTGTTGAGCCTGATCAGCTTTCAAGACTGCCAAATCCGTAGAACCAGCAAACTGTGGAGGAGATGAAGAAGCTGTTGCAACAGGTGTTGAAGTCGTTGCAATAGATTTCTTACCAGCAGTCTTCTTTTTGACAGATTTGGAGGGTAATAGAGGTGCAATAGGTTCAATCACTTCTTTTTTCTTCAAACGGTAATTGACTGATTGTGGTCTTGGAGAAAGGAATTCAGTAGGCAACTGCAAAGGGTGTTGCTTTTGAAGAATCATAAAAATCAGAATGGGAAAAATCAGCCGCTGTGTCTTTTTCCTCCCACAACGAAGATAAAAAATGGCTTGAAAAATTATTTGGAGCAGATTGACTTCAATTCTGGTGCCTATATCAAACAGAAAGCAGGCAAAGTTTCTTGCCACTGTAGGAAGATGAGCGGTTGGCCACCAGTTGTGAATTGCCATTTTGTGCAGGCCAGAGTACTTATAAGTCAAATCAGTTGACTTAAGAGTACTTGAATGAGAAGGCCATTCAATGAGATCTCCCAAAAGTTCAAAAACTACCTTATCAACCTCATACTCTTTCACATACTCATCAGTTGCAACAATAGGTATATCAAGATAATCAGCAATAACTTGATAATTGAAATCATAGACATGCCCTCGAAGAAAGATTTTGTGATAAAACAGACTTTCAGGGTCAGCCATCTCCTCACGAATATTGCAATAAAATTCTTGTATAATTCTAGGAACATAACCCTCAACTTTGGAAACAGTTTTTAACCACTTTCTTTCTTTCAAAATTTTCACAATCCCTAGTGGCTTAAAAGAATCTAAGTTAAAGTTTCTCTCATCTATAAATCCTCTTCTCTCATATTCATCCATGTATTCTTCATTTTCAGCAGTATAAAATACAGAAGAGTGTGCAAGAGATATGTCATACCCGGTTGCTATTTTTGTTGCAATAGCTTCTGGAGAATCTTCTTCATCTTGGTCTTCAGGGATATACTCCTCAGGTATGTCAGAGAGTTCTTCTTCAGGTATCATGGACGGGTCTTCTTCAGTTTCTGATGTTGTTGCACTCTTCTTTGGAGTTGGTGCAACAGTTGGAGAAGCGAAGACTTCTTTGACAGAAGTAGCAGAAATTGATTCAGGCGATGTTGCAATAGACGGTTGTGCCTTCTTCGATTTGGAACCCGAAGTTTTAGCTATCTTCTTGCCTTTCGTTACAACAGCTGCAGGATCTGCAATTATTATTGTCGCAACATCTTCTGGGATGGAGGATTCAGAGGCAGCATCTTTTGTTGCAATGGCTTTTGAGACAGTAGCCTTTTTCTTTGGAGATTTTATTGCAACAGGTGACGAAACTGCTGGGATTGGGTTCACAACAAATTTGTGACCTTTCGATTTTGAGGACACAATCTTTGGGGCTTCAAAAACTTTCGTTGCAATAGGAGCCGGAGGTGGCTCATCAGACTCAGATTGACCGGATTCACCACCTTCTTCTTCATCACCGAAGGCCGTTTTTTCAGAAGCTTGGACATCATCAGTTTCGGCTTGTGAGGTCTCGAGGACTGATGACACTGTTTCTGGGATTGGAGCTGCTTCAACCTCTGGCTTAGGCTCGATAGATGGCGCCACCAATGCAGGAGACGGAGAAGGAAGCTTTAAGGCCTCTGCTTGCGCTTTTTCGGCCAACTCGGATGTCGAACCAGGTGGGTTCGACTTCTTCTTCATCGCAGTAGTCTTCATGGCAGATGAGGACCCGCGTTTCTTCTTGGGGGTTACAGCACCTCTGGTTTTCACCATTGTTACGATGAAGCTTGCTGCGTAAAACACAAAAACAAAAGACAAGAAACACAGAGGAAGAAGAGGAACGATAGAGTGAGCAAATGGTGGAGAGATTGTGAGTATGATTAGGTTAAACAAATCACCCAATGACATTTAAAGACCAAATTTCCACCAAATCAGGAAATTAGAGATTTAAATCAATTTGAGTGATTTCCTGATAAGATCGAGTAACTGAATGCAGATAAATAAGGAAACAAGAACATGTTGCAACAGACTAAAATGTTTCAGCAGAAACTTTCCAAAACAAGCCGCCTTTTTTATTTTTTTTTATAATAAGAAAATAAAAACGCCACACGCACACAAAAATTTCAATTTTAGCCAAAATAATTTTGTAAACTCCAGGCATTATTTAGATAAAAAGAAAATAAAGAAAAAATCATGTTAATTTTGTTCCTGAAAAAGAAAAGATTTTAAAATTATAATGTATTGTTAATCTTTTGACAGACAAATCTCCTTTATTTAAAAAATCAAGATGAATAAACTGGATCAAAAACTAACTGACTAACCCCATTTTTTTTTTTTTAATTTTCACACAGTTTCTAGCTTTTTCATAGACAATAGGCGGTACATTTTTTTTCTTTTTTTTTTATTGCCCTTTTTTTTTAACAATAATACCTATGATTAGTAGATTTCACTCTAGTCCTAAGGTAGCCCTTTTCACTTGGTAGATTTTCCTCTCCATATTGGTGATACAGAGTCTCAAATTACTCAAGGATAGGTTCACACATCAGGGTAGGTAGCTTTTTCTAATCATGAGACCTGTTACAAAGATAGATTTCTAGAAAACAGATATTAGAGTTGGTCAGTTAAAAATCAATCCAGAAAATTCATCACGACTCAAAAACTTAGAGATTTCAATGTCAAAAGATCAACAATCCAAGATAATTAAATAATCTAATCTTATAATAGAAACAAGAAAACAGTTTCTTTCTTTAAAGTCTTTTTATCACCACTAATGCTTTTAAGTTCACAAAAATTATTTTTGGCTAAAGCTGAAGAAAACATACAACAAAAATTTTAAACAGAACAAATTCCCAAGGCTTGCCTTAAGGAATAAAATTTTATAAAATCAAGGCTTTGGTGAAAATATCTGCAATTTGTTTGTCTGTTTCAACATATTCCAAAGTGATTGTTTTACTCTCAACCAGTTCCCTTATGAAATGATGACGGATGTCTATATGCTTTGTCCTAGAATGTTGTATTGGGTTTTTTGAGATATTTATGGCACTTGTATTATCACAAAACACAGTCATAACATCTAAATCAAAGCCATAGTCAGCAAGCATCTGTTTCATCCAGATAAGTTGTGTACAACAACTTCCAACAGCAATGTACTCTGCCTCGGCAGTGGATAGGGAAATCGAATTCTGTTTCTTGCTATGCTAAGAAATCAGGTTAATTCCAAGGTAAAAACAACTGCCACTGGTGCTCTTCCTATCATCTGCATTGCCTGCCCAATCTGCATCGCTATATCCTGCAAGATTTATATTACTATCCTTAGAATACCAAATCCCATAATCAGAAGTTCCACTCACATATCGAATGATTCTTTTAACAGCAATGATATGGGATTCCTTAGGATTACTCTGATATCTTGCACAAACACCAACACTGTAACATATGTCAGGCCTGCTAGCAATAAGGTAAAGAAGACTACCTATCATGCTCCTGTACAATATTGGATCAACACTTACCCCACCTTTATCTGTTGTCAACTTCAGTATTGTGCTCATAAGGGTTCGAAAATGTTTGGCTTTTTCAAGCCCAAATTTGGACACAAGGTTTTTGGCATACTTGGCTTGAGAAATGAAAATCCCATCCTCAAGTGGTTTGACCTGTAAACCTAAAAAATAAGTGAGCTCTCCAACCATGCTCATCTCGAATTCTTTCTGCATTTGTTCAACGAATTCCTGCACTTTAGAGTTAGAAGTCGAGCCAAACACAATATCATCAACATAAATTTGAGAATGATTATCCCAGAATTAAACTGTTTGATGAAAAGTGTTTTATCAACCCCTCCCTTTTTGTATCCCTTTTCAACCAAAAAATTTGTCAATCTTTCGTACCAAGTCCTTGGAGCTTGTTTCAAACCATACAAGGCCTTTTTCAATTTAAAAACGTGATTAGGCAAATGTGGATCTTCAAATCCCTTTGGTTGTTCAACATAAGCTTCTTCTTTCAAAAATCAATTCAAAAAGGCAGATTTAACATCCATTTGAAACAATTTAAAGCCTATCACACAAGCTATTACAAGTAACAACCTGATTGACTCTAACCTAGCAACATGTGCGAAAGTTTCCTCAAAATCAATTCCCTCGATTTGTGTTTACCCTCGTGCTACTAACCTAGCCTTGTTTCTTATGATTTTACCAAATTCATCAGTTTTATTTTTAAAAATCCATTTAGTACCAATAACATTTGTGTGATCAGGTCTAGGCACAAGTGTCCACACATCATTTCGAGAAAACTGTTCAAGTTCTTCTTGCATAGCTTTCACCCAAAATTCATCTAACAAAGCTTCCTTAGCATTCTTTGGTTCAATCAAGGAAGTAAAACACACATGCTGCACAAGATTCACATACCTCTTCCTTCTTATAACCATGCTATCATCAATATTACCTATGATAAGATCTGTCGGATGATTTTTCTTGACTCTTGTTGATGGTTCTTTTTGAATTGGATCAGTCAAGATATCAGAAGAAGCATTCTGATTGGATGTGCCTGTGTGTTCCTTCAACGAATCTGTTATAACATTAGGAGCTGATGTTGCAACAGGATCGGGTATTTTCGCAATAGTCTGATCAGATTTCTGTACAGCTTCATCAGTAAAGCTGTCAATCTCCGTCTCTTTTGAGAATTCTACAAAATCTTTGAAATCATCAATAACAACATTAGCCGATTCCATAACAGTTAGAGTTCTCATATTGTACACATGATAAGCTCTACTATTATTAGAATAGTCGAGAAAGACTCCAGTGTCACTCTTAGAATCAAATTTGCCAAGATGCTCCCTATCATTTAAGATGAAACAAGCACATCCAAAAACATGAAAATGACCAAGGTTAGGTTTCTTACCTTTCCAAATCTCATAAGGAGTCTTTTTCGTAACTGGCCGAAGATAGACACGATTAATTGTGTAACAAGCCGTGTTTATTGCTTCAGCCCACAGTCTTTTGGACAGTTTCTTGCTGTTTAACATGACTCTAGCCATTTCCTGCAAGGTACGGCTCTTTCTTTCTACGACACCATTTTGTTCTGGTGTTTTAGGAGCAGAAAATTCATGTGCAATTCCATGTAAATTACTAAAATCAGCAAAAACAGTGTTTTCAAATTCTTTTCCATGGTCACTTCGCATTAATACTATTTTCCCAATATTGCAATTCCTTTCAATCTTGAGTTTTACACACAAATTTCTAAAAGCGTCAAAAGTGTCTGATTTTTCTTTCAAGAAATCAACCCAAGTAAATCTGGAAAAATCATCCACACACACAAAAATATAACGTTTACCTGCAATACTCTCGACTTGCACTGGACCCATCAGATCCATGTGTAACAGTTCCAAGACCTTTGATGTTGTGATACTTTGGATCACTTNTGATATGGGATTCCTTAGGATTACTCTGATATCTTGCACAAACACCAACACTGTAACATATGTCAGGCCTGCTAGCAATAAGGTAAAGAAGACTACCTATCATGCTCCTGTATAATGTTGGATCAACACTTACCCCACCTTTATCTGTTGTCAACTTCAGTGTTGTGCTCATAGGGGTTCGAAAATGTTTGGCTTTTTCAAGCCCAAATTTAGACACAAGGTTTTTGGCATACTTGGCTTGAGAAATGAAAATCCCATCCTCAAGTGGTTTGACCTGTAAACCTAAAAAATAAGTGAGCTCTCCAACCATGCTCATCTCGAATTCTTTCTGCATTTGTTCAACGAATTCCTGCACTTTAGAGTTAGAAGTCGAGCCAAACACAATATCATTAACATAAATTTGAGCAATGATTATCCCAAAATTAAACTGTTTGATGAAAAGTGTTTTATCAACCCCTCCCTTTTTGTATCCCTTTTCAACCAAAAAATTTGTCAATCTTTCATACCAAGTCCTTGGAGCTTGTTTCAAACCATACAAGGCCTTTTTCAATTTAAAAACGTGATTAGGCAAATGTGGATCTTCAAATCCCTTTGGTTGTTCAACATAAGCTTCTTCTTTCAAAAATCAATTCAAAAAGGCAGATTTAACATCCATTTGAAACAATTTAAAGCCTATCACACAAGCTATTACAAGTAACAACCTGATTGACTCTAACCTAGCAACATGTGCGAAAGTTTCCTCAAAATCAATTCCCTCGATTTGTGTTTACCCTCGTGCTACTAACCTAGCCTTGTTTCTTATGATTTTACCAAATTCATCAGTTTTATTTTTAAAAATCCATTTAGTACCAATAACATTTGTGTGATCAGGTCTAGGCACAAGTGTCCACACATCATTTCGAGAAAACTGTTCAAGTTCTTCTTGCATAGCTTTCACCCAAAATTCATCTAACAAAGCTTCCTTAGCATTCTTTGGTTCAATCAAGGAAGTAAAACACACATGCTGCACAAGATTCACATACCTCTTCCTTCTTATAACCATGCTATCATCAATATTACCTATGATAAGATCTGTCGGATGATTTTTCTTGACTCTTGTTGATGGTTCTTTTTGAATTGGATCAGTCAAGATATCAGAAGAAGCATTCTGATTGGATGTGCCTGTGTGTTCCTTCAACGAATCTGTTATAACATTAGGAGCTGATGTTGCAACAGGATCGGGTATTTTCGCAACAGTCTGATCAGATTTCTGTACAGCTTCATCAGTAAAGCTGTCAATCTCCGTCTCTTTTGAGAATTCTACAAAATCTTTGAAATCATCAATAACAACATTAGCCGATTCCATAACAGTTAGAGTTCTCATATTGTACACATGATAAGCTCTACTATTATTAGAATAGTCGAGAAAGACTCCAGTGTCACTCTTAGAATCAAATTTGCCAAGATGCTCCCTATCATTTAAGATGAAACAAGCACATCCAAAAACATGAAAATGACCAAGGTTAGGTTTCTTACCTTTCCAAATCTCATAAGGAGTCTTTTTCGTAACTGGCCGAAGATAGACACGATTAATTGTGTAACAAGCCGTGTTTATTGCTTCAGCCCACAGTCTTTTGGACAGTTTCTTGCTGTTTAACATGACTCTAGCCATTTCCTGCAAGGTACGGCTCTTTCTTTCTACGACACCATTTTGTTCTGGTGTTTTAGGAGCAGAAAATTCATGTGCAATTCCATGTAAATTACTAAAATCAGCAAAAACAGTGTTTTCAAATTCTTTTCCATGGTCACTTCGCATTAATACTATTTTCCCAATATTGCAATTCCTTTCAATCTTGAGTTTTACACACAAATTTCTAAAAGCGTCAAAAGTGTCTGATTTTTCTTTCAAGAAATCAACCCAAGTAAATCTGGAAAAATCATCCACACACACAAAAATATAACGTTTACCTGCAATACTCTCGACTTGCACTGGACCCATCAGATCCATGTGTAACAGTTCCAAGACCTTTGATGTTGTGATACTTTGGATCACTTTGTATGTTGACTTCAACTGTTTTCCATGTCGGCATGGTCCACACACACCAGGTGACTGATTGTCAAGTTTTGGCAAACCACGAACAAGACCGGCACTTGTAATTCTTTTCAAAGTTTTAAAGTTTAAGTGCCCAAGTCTTTCATACCATAAATCAGTATTATTATTAGTAACATTATGACATATTTCTGATTGAACCAAAGTATAATAGTTATCAACAGATCTATAACCTTTCAAAACACAATTTCCATCATGATCCAAAACCAAACATTCATCACGAGTAAAATTGACAAAAAGATTACGATCACATATTTGACTTATGCTAATTAAATTAGCTTTAAGTCCATCTACATGAAGCACATTTTTCAATCTTGGCATCCCATCAACGTTTAAAGTTCCTTTACCAAGAATTTTCTCTTGACTCCATCTCCAAAAGTAACTTCTCCACTTGTCACAGATTTGTAACTTGTCAAAATATCTTGATTACCTGTCATATGTCTAGAACAGCCACTATCAAAATACCAAGAGTTAGGAGCACATGTTCTTAAACATTTAAAAGCAACAAAACATTTAACATCAGATTTCTTTACCTTTACTTGTTTGGAACTTGTTTGCAAATCAATTTTGGGCCTGGGTATTTTTCTTTGAGATGGATAAACAACTGATTTGTTCAAATAATTATTCTCAAAAAAATTCATCATTGTAAAACATCTTGGTCGGACGTGACCTTTAACCCCACAAAAGTGACAAATAGGGACAAACTTACGGGTCTTACCTCTCAGATTTGAATGAACAGTGGCCTTACTGGTTGTTGCAACAGATCGTGAAGTGATTGCAACAGACTGTGAAGTTGTTGCAACAAATGCAATTGGTTTAACAAACACAGTTTCAGAATTAGATCTCATACCTTTGAAGCCCAATCCACTATTGTCTCCAGTGGATTTTCCAATTCTCAGAATATGATCTAGCCTACCAGTTCCTGAACTCAACGTTTTCACTCCTTTTTGAGTTCTTTCAAGTTCAACAGATAATTCTTTCAGTTTTCTATCTTTTTCAGAAATGACAGAATTCAAACTTTGCACTTTTATTTCATATTCTTCTTTGGATTTTATAAGTGCAGTGTTATTACTTACCAAAAGACGATTATCAGCACAAACCTTTAACCATTGAGTGTACATTTTTTGATATGCCACTCGAATTGAATCCTCATCCGGTTCTGATTCGTCACCATCTGAACTGACTTCTGTTGAAACATCATCCGATTTCACAGAATCTGTTGCGACATCACCTTCAGCAACAGATGTGTTATAACAGACCGCTTCCGTTGTAACAGAATCTACATCTTTCTGCAACACAAACCGTGAGTCATAAAATAAGGAGGTAGTGAGAGTAACATTACTCACCATATCTTCTTCTTTACTCCCATCAGATTCTTCATCACTCCAGGCAGTGGTCATGGCTTTTGATTTCCTTTTCAGGGTGTTGGCACACTCTGATTGAATATGCCCATATCCCTCACATTCCCTACATTAAATACCCTTTTTATTTGAAGAATCAACAGATTTGGAAGAAGTCTTACCTTTCGTATTTTTGGTGGAAGAGGAATTAGTTTTTGAATTTTTGCCTACATTCTTCATAAATTTCTTGAAATTTTTGGTGAGTAGGGCAAGTTCATTTTCATCATTTTCCTCATTTGAGGGTTCCACGCTTTCTTGTGTTGTCTTGAAAGCAATTGATTTCTCCTTTCTCTTTCTTTTCAAATTTATTTCAAAAGCTCGTAGAGAGCTCATCAAATCATCCACCTTTATTATGTCTAGATTTTTACTTTCTTCTATTGCAACAATCTTTGGCTGAAACCGATTTGGAAGAGACCTAACAATCATGCTAACCATTACAAATTCAGGGATCTTTTCACCAAGAGCAAAAGATTCGTTAGCAATATCACACTATTTAGTATAATATCCAGACAAAGTTTCATTTTCTTCCATATGTAATTCCTCAAATCTAGTAGTGAGAAGAGTGAGTTTATTACGCTTAACATCACCTGATCCTTCAAAGTTTGTTTGAAGGATTTTCCATGCCTCCTTTGCAGTTTCACATGAGTAGACCAGCTTGATTTGCTCTACATCACATCTATTAGGCATGTAAAGCCTTGGTGTTGTAACTGGGCAACAAATCATGTTGAGGCGACCAATCAATTTCTGGCATCAATGAATCGATTCCATCATCAACTTTGATTGTAGGATGTGACCATCCAGTAAGAATAAATCTCCATGCTTTAATGTCCAAAGCTCGAATGAACGCCCTCATCCTGGACTTTCAGTATGGATAATTGGTCCCATTCAATAATGGTGGACGAGAAATTGAACCTCCTTCATTCAAGATAGACATACTAACAAAGCAGATC
>JXTC01000182.1:512539-543728 GCA_002914845.1 Trema orientale
CTAATCTATTAAGGTTAATTACACGCATTAACTAGATTTTGGGGATTTGATTTGGACGTCTAAGGTTAGGGTTTTAGTTTTCTCATTAAGATTATATAAAGTTCTAAGGATTAAATAAATGGGAACGAACTCTCTTGATTTTAGAATTCAAACAAGACCAAAATTAGATGAGTTGGTTGTGTGGATTAAAAGTTACAAATTTTTAAGATTGGGAAGGATAGAAAAACACAGCAAAGGATTGCAACCCGCTTTTCAATGTCTTTCAATTATCTTATTATATCATTTTTTGGTAAGGTTAAAAAGATTATTCGATAAGCTTTCTAATGGTATATAATTCGCCAAAAACAGACTTATAACAAAAGATTTATAACTTTTTAAAATAACCACTACGAATCTGGAAAAATTTGAAATTTTAGACGCTATTAGCAAAATGTGGCAGCGGCTTGTCCGGCTGCATGGGGCCCATCTTAATAATTATGGGGTCTTAATGACTTATGTGATTGGGATTAATTTGAGAATGTTACCTTGATAATATTTATTTTACAAGCTAAACAAAAGTCAAAGTGTGGCAAAAAAGACAGTTTAGTCATGTATTAAGTCCATAAAAATGGATTTATCTAGTACTAATGTGCCTTAAGTTTTACTATGTTCTTGTTTATTTTAAGTTGTTTCAATTATTTTCCTTGTTGTTTTGATTTTTTGTGTTTTTATGTACATAAGAAGGTGTTGATGCAAAATAAGATGAATTTATGCCTCACAAATGGATCTTTTAAACCATTAGAATTGAAATTCAATTCGATACGGTCGTAACGCAATAAAAATGAGACAAGTCGGAGGTCAAACGAAGAAATAGCGCACCCAGGAAGCCGAGGGGCCAAACCAGCAGGAAAGTGGCACTGGGGCGCCAAAAAATGGTGCCGCAGTGCCAACTCTCGGGTAGTTTTGGCGCCGTAACACCAAAAATAGCGTCGCAGTGCCACCCCTGCATCCTAAGCCAATAATTGACGGCCGAGATCAACTTTTTGACGATCCAAGGGTCCAAATTCAGCCTGCCTTAGGTTTGCACGAACCACCTCTTTAAAATCTTATCTTTGGGATTAAAAGAGGCATGTTAGGATAGAGAGAAAGAGAAGGAGGCAGCCATAAAAGGAGAAGAAGAAGAGGAAGAAGAAGATGAGTACAAGCTCCAATCCTCCATTTCTTGATTTCCTCCACAACATCAACACCACCCTTTGTTCATACCATATTTTCTTCATTTTCTTGTGAGCTTTGCTTTGTATTTTTTATATTTAGAGAGTAGTATAGTTGAGAGCAAATCCTAGAGAGAGAATTCAAGAGAGCAAGAACCAAGCTTAGAGGAGGAGCTTGACAACCTTCATGAACACCTTCAAGCTTTTCTAAGGGAATTCTATAACTTTTCTCTCTTTGATTTTATATTTCTTGAATTCATTGGATTATAATTTTATTGTTCTAAATTTATATTATGAACTAAATCTTTCTTTGTCTAGTTTTACTATGTGAACCAACCTAGTATCTTGTGTTTGTTTATTTCTCTTCTTTCATTTAGAATCCATTGTTGAGTTATTTATTTTACCTTATGCTTATTGCTTCTATTTAATTGATCACTAGATAGATTGTTGAGTGAAACCTTTATGAACTTGGGAAGGGGAATTTAGGTTTGGACATAGGTAGAATAACATAAGATCACTTAATGTGGGGTGAGTTTACATAGGATAGGAATATACCTCTGTGACTTATGCAACCTTTGTGTGAGAATAACTAAACTTAATGAACCTAGACAATTTATGTTAGAAGTAATATATTAGTTTGTCTAGGTATTTTTACTTATGTCTTGGAAAGGAGTTTGTGAATACATTTGAATTCTCGGTTGACAACTCTAGTGGATTAATTAATGTAAGAGGAAAATTGGGATATTGTGTGTTTAAAGGATAGTTGGGGAATTAGTAAACCTAGACATTTTTCTTATTGCTTGCTTTCATTTTATTTGTATGATAGTTCAGTTTCTTTTATTTTATTTCTCTAAAATTCATATTTTTGTTGTTTGGATAAAGTTAGGATTGTCCAATTTTAGTACTTAGCTTAGACTTAGTAATCATTCCTCATGGGTTCGACACTCTAACTCCTAAATCTATATTACTTGTGACCGTGTACACTTGCACGGGAGTGTGTGAGTATAATTTATAGTTGCACATTCTAACCAACATTATGGCTATGGATGCCAGGTAGTAAAGTTGAAATTAGAAGATATGGTTATTATAAACAAGTTTACAATTTTATTCTATAGTGTCATCATACAAGACAGAGTGATTTTTATATTAACAGTGTTTGGTGTTACTTTTCTTTAGAAATTCATATTGGATTACGCAAATAAATTGAAGAGCACTTATTTGATGAGCAACTGGAAGAATTATAAGAGAAGAGTTTTCAAAATACAAAGTATTTTGATATTAGGAACTGATCTACTATTATTGGTGATGAAAAAAAAAATGAAAATTTTATTTATGAAACAAAAGGTTAAAGCAATTATATAGTAGAGTTTAAAAGCCAATCAATGTTTCTATGATTGGTAGATTATTTGACTTCTATGGAATATATGGTGTATGAGAGGTTTTTACATTTGTGGTTTCATTGACATTCCTAACTCGTAAGGATATATTTTTTTATAGTATTATATGAGTTATATTGGAAAACCTTGAAGTATTAAGAAGTAAAAGACCAAAAAAGTTTAGGTAGATTAGTAATATTTGAAATAAATCACTTAGTATATTTTCTAGTGTTTAATCTATGGACAAGTGACAAAAGAGCCTTAAAGACGAAGTTTAAAAATTGTTGATATATTATGTGGGAGAAACAACACGTTAATGGAGTTTTATAATAAAATTATTAAGGATCACCAGCAACTATGGAGTATGAGTTATATGGTGTATTATTTGACTAAGTTTGCTCATCTTTTTACTTTTAGACTTGGCTGTTGTCCTTAACAGATTAGGTTCTGATCTTTATGATTTTTTATTAAGTGAACATTGAGATTTAAAATTTGGTGTAATATAGTTATCAGTATTTATGTTCGATCTAAGTTTTGGTGAATAGATTTAGTTTTAATACTTTAGCCTATTGAAGATTAAATTAGAGAAAGTGAGACTAAAAGGGATTCATATGGTTATATATAATATAGATATTATTTTGTATCTAAGCTTCATAAGACCTTACACGTGATTTTGTAAATTAAATTAGATTTATTGGAGCTTTACAATATTGATTTAAAATAAATAGACTGTCAGAAAGGAAACTACATATATATATATGGATCACTGAGGATATGTTAAAGAATGTTTCAAAGGTTTGTGGAAGAAAACATTACTCTTAGTAATATTTGTATATAATTGTAGTTTTCAATCCAGCCTTGGAGTAGCTCTGTATGAAGTATTGACAAAGAAATAAGCATATTCTTAGCATTATCGACATGCGATTGAAAGATGTACTAAAAGTTTAAAGAATTTTAATTATTAAGAATTCTTATTGGCTTTGTTAGTACAAAGGAGCAATGAATGAGAAATGATGTGAAATTATTGATAAATGAGTTCTAAAAGTTGTCTCATTTAAACATTTCAAATACTTGAAGTTAGAATAGGTTTACACTCTCGAGTTTGTATCACATAGATAAGACGCTTGTTTGATTTAACAAGTGATGATCATACCTTTTGCTTAGAGTTTGAGGCATGCCTAGGAAAGAAGGATTCGACTAAATGTTGTTCATTAGAGGATTCAAGGTTTTAAAGTTTAGGAGACTAAACTTCTTTTTAGAGGGGGACAATATGAAAACTAGTTAAAAAAAAAAAGAATTGTTTATATATTATAAATAATATAAGGTAAAAGGAAAAAGACCCCTTACTTCTAAGTGTTATTTGGGGTAAATTTAGTAAATCAATATGTGGTCCCTTTAAGAAATCCTAAGGGTTTAATTTTACTATCAGTTCCTAAACGTACATTTAGTAGAGATAAAAAAAAAAAAAAGAGAACGAGGGACACATCTCTACACTATTGAGAAGAAGAAGATGATGATGACGATGATGATGATGATGATGATGGTTATTTTCAGGAATTATTGAGACTCACTCTTTAGGTAAATATCTCTAATTTATTAAGGTTAATTACATGCATTAACTAGATTTTGGGAATTTGATTTGCATGTCTAAGGTAATTGTTTTAGCTTTCTCATCAAGATTGTATATAGTTCTAAGGATTAAATAAATAGGGATGAACTCTCTTGACTTTAGAATTCAAACAAGACCAAAATTATATGATTTGGTTATGTGGATTAAAAGTTACAAATTTTTAAGTCCAGGTAGGATAGAAAAATGTAGCAGAGGATCGCGACCCACCTTTTAGTATCTTTGAATTATGCCATATTTGGTATGCCTAGAAAGCTTATTCGATAACATTTCCAACGGTATATAATTCACCAGAAACAGACTTATAACCAGAGATTTATAGCTTTTTGAAGTGACCACTACGAATCTGGAAAAATCTGAAATTTTGGACACTGTTAGCAAAACGTGGTAGGGGCTTGTCTGGCTGTATGGGGCCCACCTATGGACCCTACAGCAACATTCTTGGTACTTTTAGAACCCCCATCATTAGTAAAACTTGTCTCCTAATTTTGGTGATTTTTGGAAATAGGTCAGAATAGTTGTAAATCATGAGAAATTAACATTATTAAGGGAACTATAGAGTTGATCATAGTAGATGCATGGACAGCAAGTAGTCATTACTATTGGTGCAATTAAAGTATGATTTTACTATTATGGTTCTTATATATGGTTTATGTGATAATAGGTATTTGAAAGAATTTGTTGATTATTTGAGTTGATTAGGCAAAGCGAACGAGGTAAGTAACCTTTGGTCTTTTCTAGTATATTTTTGTACAAAAACTAAATATTTTATTGTTTCTAATAAACTTATATTTATAGAGTGTTTTATTAAAAATATGATTTTAAGTAAATATACTTTTTGCAAATAAGTTATTTATTAAAAGAAAATTGTTTTACTGAAACAACACTTTATCTAAAAAGTATTGTGATTCTATCTGATAATTATTTTGAGAATTAGATAATTATTTTGTACAAAAATATAGATCAAGCATATGACATTGTTATTGAATATTATACATGAAAACTATTTTGGAATGATTACAATCATATAATGAGAAAAGTGAAATTGCTTTTGAACTGTTATTGTATATGAATGTGTTTTGAAACTCTCTTCAGTGACTATGAAATGTGGATCCATTCTGCAGGGGTTATAAGTGGACAGTTTGTACTAAATATAGACCTAGCTACAAGGGTTAAATATAGTAAATGTGGACCTAACTACAGGGGTCAAATATAGTAAATGTAGACCTAGCTACAAAAGTTAAGTGTAGTAAATGTGGACCTAGTCACAGGGGTTAAGTGTAGCCATAGCCGCCAAAAACTGTTGAGAAGTGATTTGAAAGTGTTACTGATTATTAAATGAGAATGAAATGTCAAATTTTGAAAACTTACTTCATATTTTTATTAAAGTGTCTTTCCAAACAATCTCATTTGCTTATCTTGAAATTATTACATTCTGAAATTGATTTTGTTTTGAAAGATATTATTGAACCTTTTCAAATGATATATGCTTGATCTAGCTAGTTAAGGTTACTAGTTACTTACTGGCTGTCGAGCTCACCCTTTTATTTTTATCTCCAAGTATTAAGGATCGTCAGTTATGAAGTTGACAGAAAGATAACTTGTTTAGTAATGATTTGAATGCATTGAAGTTCTTGATTGGAAGAGAGAAAGTTGTTCATCTTTATTGAGTAAATTCGAGAATTCAAAAGGTTGATTATTATGAATTATTAGATTATAGTTTGTATTTTATATACTTGATTTTGAATATTAGAGTTTAACAAGTATTATTGAATTTTACATAATTTATGATTACTTATTGAAGTTTAATTAGCTTTTATCATCGAGGATTATAGATAGATGCCTTGCATGCCTATGGGGCTTTATCTTTTAGGTACTTGGTGTACATCTTCAGGAGTGGGGTGTGACAATTACTTATAAGAGTTTAATTAGCTTTTATTAACGAGGATTATAGATAGATGCCTTCCACACCTATGGGACTTTATTTTTTAAGTATGCGGTACATATCTTCGGGAGTGGGGTGCGACAATTACATATTGGAGTTTAATTAGCTTTTATTAATGAGGATTATAGATAGATGCCTTGCATCTCTATCTCTTTTTAAGTATGCAATGCACGTTTTCGAGAGTGGGGCTTGACAGTCTCGATCTCTTGGATGGCAGGAACTCCCATGGTATTAAGGTGGCATCTTTGTTGGCCATTGTTACTGTCACCATAGAAGAACATCAAGAGAGATATAGTCACCAGGGTAGAGAGAGGGAAAAGACAGAATCTTTGTGAGAGTGAAAATAGAGGAAGAAGAAAGAAAAATAGTCACTAATTTAAAGGATAGAAATTTTCATGTTTAAAAGTGGAAAAAGACAAAAGAAGGAAAAAAAAGAAAAAGAAGGTACCCGCTACTGGAAAGAAAAAGTGATATATGGCTAATTATGTTTTGAATTTGGCTAGTTATGCTGGAATGGCTACATCTTTGAAGCAAAGTCGTTTGATATTTTTGAAGTAAACAAGCTTGCCAATGAAAACTACACTGAATTTATTCTTGGACTGAACCAAGGACTGCAAATTGTAAACATATGGGATGGTTTCCCCCTCCTTCAGTGTGGTTAAAAGTCAAAACAGTTATGTGTATAAGGGACCATGATTCTATAACCTCTATTTTAGTACGAGATAACATAGGTTCTCTCGTGGCAACCTTCTTAAGCATTGTCGTTTTCTCAGACTCAATAGTGGTGGAAGCTGTTGCGCTTTTGCATGGTATAAAATTTGCAATAGACACGGGTATAATTTTGTAATATTTGAAGGGGATTGTGCTATTGTTTTCAATGGTTTAAAGGGATCAATGGACAACCTTAGCTAGGATGTTCGTTCCTTGCTTCTGGACAGCTGTGATACTCAGAGTTCACATATGGGATGCCTCTCTAGTTCCAAGAACATCAAACTTTGGTACCCATAACTTGGCAGATTAGTGTTCAAACTACAATGTTATAGGTTCAATTAAATGGGAGGTATTTGGGGATTTATCTTCCAAAGTTACTCGGGCTTGTGATAGAGTTACAGATATTCAAAATAGATTGCACGCTGAAGGTTTTTCTCAAGAGATTTTTCGGAAAAAATCGGATGTTTCAGTAGCCCTCGATAATACCTTGACTTCGAAAGATTCTTTTTAGCGGGACAAGTATCGTATTTAATGGCTTAAAGGTGGGGACTGTAATTCCTCTTTTTATCATGCCACTTTAAAATGCTGAAAAGCTAATAAACCTCTATCCTCTCTGGTGATTGATGAGGAGATTGTGACTAATCTGACTCGTATTGCAGCTCATGCTGTTGATTATTATGCCTCTTTGTTTTCTGAGCCTACTCGCCATTCAGGTGACTTCTCTATTATTCATAAGAATATCCCGAGTTTGGTTAACCCGATTGATAATGCAGCTTTGTTGAATCTTCCTCTAGAGCAAAAACTTCGAAATACAGTTTTTGATATGGATCCTTCTAGTGCACCAGATCAAGATGGATATACTGGGAAATTTTTTTGTTCTTTAGTCCAGGAGTTTTTTCGTACTGGTAAGATGTTCTGTGGTGTTAATTCTAATTTCATGATTCTTATTCCGAAGGTCACTAGGGCTAATAAGATGGAGCAGTTTCGGCCTATAACTTTGGAGAATTTCTTCTTCAAGGATATTACTAAAATCCTTGCTACTAGATTGGGTCCTGTCAACTCTCAAATTATTTCTTCGAATCAGTTTGGTTTTGTTCAAGGTAGGCAGATAGGTGAATATATTTTAGGAGCCTTGGAACGTTTTAATTCTTTGGGCAATTCGGCCTTTGGTGGTGATTGACAAGTGTATTTTACACTTATCTTTACTATCCTTTCGAGTTTAAGAATTGCTCGTCTTTGAGCTCTTTTTACTTGTTTTGTCATTTTTAATGCATATTTCAAGTGAGATGTCATTGTGTGAAGAACATTATTTTTCAGAGTTAAATTGGAAGTAAATCAAGGCATTTAGATGACAAACTCGCACTGTAACCTGAGAAGACCAGTGATAGAATGTTTAGAGCAAAGTTGGAAGCAAACCACAAGGCGCAGTACAGAGAAATTGAAGCTGCAACTCCACTCTCATGAGGCCACAGCCCCAAATCCAGAGAGCAGCAGCCCCATTTTCTTGGCACCGCAGCCCCAATTCCATGGGGCTGTAGTGCCAAGTTTATGGCGCTACAGCGCCACTTGTGGCACTGCAGCCTCAATCTCGTGGCACTGCAGCCCTACCACTTGGCACCGCAGTGCCATCATCCTGCCAGCTGCGGCGCCACAACACCAAAAAGTTGTAGAAAACTCGGATTTTGCTCGTGACAGCTCCTCTATTTGACTTTCCTTCTCTCATCAGAAGCAAAGGACGGAAGGAAGACGAAAACCCTAGCAGCCAAGGGTTCCTAGAGCCATTTCTAAGGAAGAAACAACACTAAGGAGAAGGATTCAAGCTAAGGAAAACAGATTTGGAAAGCTTTAAAAGAGTTTTTTCTTTCCTCTTGTTCTTGTTTTACTCTTCTATTTTCTGCACTTGAATATGTATCAATTTTGTTATATGTGTTGTGATTCTCTTTGTATGAACATGAGCTAAATTCAATTTCTAGGGAGGTAATTGAACCTCTAATGTAATCCAACTATAATTTTTTCTCATTTGTTCTTGATTTCCATTAATGAGTTAATTGTTCTACCTTTTGCTTAATGCATCTATTTACTTTGTCACTAAATAGATTTTTTGTGTGAAACCTATATGAACTTAGGAAGGGGAATTTAGGTTTAGACATAGGCTGAACAACATAAGATTGCCTAGTGTAGGGTGAGTTTGCATAGGATAGGAACATACCTATGTGACTTGTGTAACCTTGTGTGGGAATTACTAAGCTTAATGAGTCTAATCAATTTATGTTAGGAGTAACATATTATCTTATTTAGATACTTTCACTTAGGTCTTGGAAAAGAGTTTGTGAATACCATTGAGTTTCCGATTGTTAATTCTAAATGGATAATTGAACTATAAGGAAAACTAGTAGTTGGAGGAGTTAGAAGGTAAATTGCATCTCTATGTTTTGTATCATTGCTTTAAGAACTCTATTTGATTGCCTGATTTTGTTTTCCATTCTTGCATTTTTACATTGTATTTACATTTTGATTCTTGCACAAACCATCAATTATTGTTGTTTGGATGAATTAGAAACTAGTTTCGGTTAGCAGTTAGCATTTGTAAATCGTGTGCTCCTCGTGGGATTGACACTCTCTTACTTCTATATTACTTGTTGCGACCCGTATACTTGCGGTTGTGTGTTAGAAATAGCCCAACAGTCATGTTGCTTTAAAGATTGATATTCGCAAGGCATTTGACACTATTTATTGGTCTTTTGTTTTAGAGGTTGTTGTTGGGCTTTTTCTAACACACAACTGCAAGTATATGGGTCACAACAAGTAATATAGAGTAAGAGAGTGTCGAATCCTACGAGGAGTACTCGATTTACAATTGGTAATTACTAACCGAAACTAGCTTCTAATTTTTCCAAACAACAATATTTGATAGCTTTGTGGAAGAATCAAAATGTAAAAAACAATGTAAAAAGCAAGAATGGAAATCGAAAACTAAGCAACCGAAATGGTACTCAAAGTAATAGTAAGGAACTTAAGGATGCAATCTACCCTCTAACTTCTCCAACTACTAGTTTTCCTCATAGTTCAACAATCCATTTAGAATTAATAACCAGGAACTCAATGGTATTCACAAATTCTTTACCAAGATGCAAGTGAAAATGTCTAAATAAGATAATATGTTACTCCTAACATAAATTGATTAGACTCATTAAGCTTGGTAATTCCCACACAAGGTTACACAAGCTACATAGGTATATTCCTATCCTATGCAAAGTCACCCTACATTAGGCAATCTTGTGATGTTCTATCTGTGTCTAAATCTATATTCCCTTCTCAAGTTCATAAAGATTTCACAACAACAATCTATTTAGTGGCCAAGTAAATAGAAGCATTAAACACAAAATAGAACAATTAACTCATCCATGGATAACAAGAACAAATGATCAAAACAAATATAGTTGGATTATATTAGAGGTTCAATTATTTCCCTAGAAATGATATCTAGCTCATGTTCATATAAAGAGAACCACAACACATATAACAAAGTTAATACATATTCAAGTACTGAAAATGGAAAAGGAAAGTAAGAGCAAAAGATAAGAAAAACTCTTTTTGAAGCTTTCCAATCTGATTTCCCCCTCTTGAATCCTCTTCCTTGATGTTGTTTCTCCCATAGAAGAGCTCTAAGAACCCTTGGCTGCTAGGGTTTTTGCCCCCCCCCCCCTTTGGGGCCTCTAGGGCCTCCCTTCAAATGAGTAAAGAAGAGCTTAAATAGAGGAGTTGACACGAGCAAGACCCAGAATTTTTGCAATCTTTTTGGCACTGCAGCGCCGAGACTGGCACTGCAGCTCCACAAGACTGAGGTTGTGGCGCCAAAGATTGGTGCCGTGGCGCCAAAGATTGGTGCCGTGGCGCCACAAACTTAGCGCTGCAGCCCCATGGGATTGGGGCCACGGCGCCAAGAAAATGGGGCTGCAGCCCCACGGAATTGGGGCTGCGGCCTCACATTTTTGGGGCTGCAGCACCATAATTTTGGGGCTGCAGCACCATAATTTTGGGGCTGCAGCCCCATGATTTTGGGGCTGCAGCCCCATGATTTTGGGGCTGCAGCTCCACTCCCATTGTGATGCTGTGGTGCCGAATTGACTCCTAATCTCCACTCTACGAGCTCTATCACCATTCTTCTTCTCTCGTTACAGCGCGAATTTGACACATTTACGTCTTGATTTACCTCCAATTTAGCTCCAAAAAGCAATATTCTTCGTTCAATAGCATCTCACCTGAAATATACATCAAAAACACCAAAACAAGTAAAAAGAGCTCAAAGACGAGCAATTCTTAAGCTTGAAAGTATAGTAAAGATAAGTGTAAAATACACTTATCAAATACCCCCAAACTTAAGCCAAAGCTCGTTCTCAAGCTAAAACAACAAAGAAGCAAATAAGAACAACACAGGAAAAATTAAAGCACACAATCAAAGCTTTTGAATGAGGTTAACTTTGTCTCAAAACTCTCTAAAAGATATATAACTCGAAGGAAACTTAAAGCATCACAATAGTTTAGAATTTCAAATTTGCTAGTCGCTTCGCTTTGTTGTCAACTCTTTGTGTGTGTGTGTGTAATAGCTGTTTACAGTTAACCCTTTACACTCAGATCGCTTTATGCAGACTTAGAATGCATACTAAGAACTGTCTCAATAACAATGCAATAGTCATCTCATAAGCCCGCTTTTCATGTCATTCTCCACTAATATAGAACAGCACTAAATCTAAGATTAATAGGTCTTTAATCGGCTTCTAATGCAAGGCTAGGGTATGGGTGAATGGAATGGTATCATTTAGGCTTATCCATACCACAGATGCCTTTTTTTTTTCAATGAACACAATTCTCTCAAGCATACCACAATAATTTTTCCCAAACTTAGTTTTTGACCCATTTTTCAATTTTTTTTTCAACTACCAATTTTAGGTAGCCAAACTTCTTTCTTCAAAAAGATTTCCCATCATTGTTTTTCAAAAACCGCTCATAGTTCACCACAAACTCACGATTTACGTTCATGCATTAATGGTGTGAAGTGAGGTAATTTGGAAAATTATTTATCGGTCAGGAGTTTATAGGGCTCAAAAAATGAAATTGCTAAGGAATTTGGCTCAAAAGGGGTGACTAAGGATATTACATTTACGGGTAAGCTTGAAAGGCTCAACCAGTCCAAAATGGCTTACATCATTTCTTTGATTTTCATGCTGCCTAAGATTTCACCTCGATTAACAATTAAACAGGTTCTAAGATGACATGAGACTACAAATTTTTCTAAGCCACAAGCATAAAACTACTCTAAGCAATTTAAGGTTAAATGCTCACAACTATGTGCAAAATGTGTGCAAGAGTTGGTCACAAAGAAAAATCACAAAAAACTTTAAGCACACAAACAATCATGATACTAAATGTTTCCAAAGAGTTATTTCACACAAACTCACAAAAATATCATCGACTGTTAACCTCTATCAAAAACTCCCAAACAACACACAATCAAACACTAAACAACAGATAAAAATATACTAAGAAATAAAGACACACATTGAATAAACTAACATAAAACAAAGGGAAAACAATTTAAAAGTTTAACCAACTAAAATACTCCCGAAGATAAAGCAGGTAAGTACTAGAAACTCCCCCCAAACTTAAAGTGTGCATTGTCCCTAATGCACTAAACATGGAACAACAAGGAATGATAAGCAATTACCTGATCGAAGGCCGCTCAGTCAGCCTCCAAGGTGCGGTGGTCACCCAGTTGGCCACAATCAGCTGATGATGGTGCCGGCGGTAGTGCCAAATACTGGTAAGTTTTTTTTTTTCGAGCAGATGGCGCCACGGCGCCAAAAAGTGGCGCTAGGGTGCCAACACCTGGAAAAAAAATTTTAATTTTTTTTTTTTCTGGGCCGGTGGCGCTGGGGCACCAAAAAGTGGCGTCGGGGCGCCACTGCCTGGGTTCGCAGCCGAATTTGGTGCTGGGGCACCGTTATTTGGCGCTGGGGCACCAAGTCCCGGGTTTTGGCACCCCAGAATGGCGCCGGGGCGCCACTACCTGGGCAACTCACGAAATTTGGTGCCGAGGCGCCAACACCTAGGAATTTTGGCAACTTTTAGCACCGGGGCGCTATCTGTTGGTGCTGGGGCACCAAGTTGAGCTCTTGGGATGCCAAAATGACCTCTATTCAAATTTTTTACAATCAAGCCCCTTCACCAACACCTCCATCACTTTGTCTTCAACACAATCACAACAAAGAACTTCAAAAACGTTTCCCTATTTATTAACTTCAAAAGCTTGGGTTGCCTCCTAAGTAGCGCTTATTTAATGTCCCTAGCTTGACATTGCCTCTCCTCATAGAGGATGGAGCGAGATAATAGATGATGGGAACAACCTCAAAGGTCTAGCGTTGTCTTGGTCTCCCATAGCTACTTGAGGGTTGACTCCTTGATTCCTCTGTCTTCGAATTTCCCTCAAGGTTTGCTCAATCTCAGGATAAATTGGTATGAATTCCGCACGCCTCGTGCGCCTCATATAGCAAAAGAAAACACCTGAGATTCACAACAAAATGAAAAAGTTTGAATTAAATCGAAACTAATAGATATTAGTATTAACAAGTAGTAAATCACCGTACTCCCCGGCAACGGCGACAAAAACTTGTTGGGCCTTTTCTAACACACAACCGCAAGTATATGGGTCGCAACAAGTAATATAGAGTAAGAGAATGTCGAATCCCACGAGGAGTACTCAATTTACAATTGGTAAGTACTAACCGAAACTAGCTTCTAATTTATCCAAACAACAATATTTGATAACTTTGTGCAAGAATCAAAATGTAAAAACAATATAAAAAGCAAGAATGAAAATCGAAAACTAAGCAACCGAAATGGTACTCAAAGCAATAGTAAGGCACCTAAGGATGCAATCTACCCTCTAACTTCTCCAACTACTAGTTTTCCTCGTATTTCAACTATCCATTTAGAATTAACAACCGGGAACTCAATGGTATTCACAAATTCTTTTCCAAGATACAAGTGAAAATATCTAAACAAGATAATATGTTACTCCTAACATAAATTGATTAGACTCATTAAGCTTGGTAATTCCCATACAAGGTTACACAAGTTACATAGGTATATTCATATCCTATGCAAACTCACCCTACATTAGGCAATCTTGTGATGTTCTATCTATGTCTAAATCTATATTTCCCTTCCCAAGTTTATAAAGATTTCACAACAACAATCTATTTAGTGGCCAAGTAAATAGAAGCATTAAACACAAGATAGAATAATTAACTCATCCATGGATAACAAGAATAAATGATGAAAACAAATATAGTTGGATTACATTAGAGCTTCAATTGCCTCCATAGAAATGAAATCTAGCTCATGTTCATACAAAGAGAACCACAATACAAATAATAAAATTGATACATATTCAAGTGCTGAAAATGGAAAAGGAAAACAAGAGCAAAAGTTAAGAAAAACTTTTTTTGAAGCTTTCCAATCTGATTTCCCCTCTTGAATCCTCTTCCTTGATTCTCCCTTAGAAGAGCTCTAAGAACCCTTGGCTGCTAGGTTTTTCACCCCCCTTTGGGGCCCCTAGGGCCTCTCTTCAGATGAGTGAAGAAGAGCTTAAATAGAGGAGTTGACACGAGCAAGACCCGGAATTTTTGCAATCTTTTTGGCGCTGCGGCGCCACAAGACTGATGCGGCGCCACAAACTTGGCACTGCAGCCCCATGGAATTGGGGCCGCGGCGCCAAGAAAATGGGGCTGCAGCCCTATGGAATTGGGGCCGCAGCGCCAAGAAAATGGGGCTGCAGCCCCACGGAATTGGGGCTAAGGCCTCGCATTTTTGGGGCTGTGTCTTGATTTACCTCCAATTTAGCTCCAAAAAGCAATATTCTTCGTTCAATGGCTTCTCACCTGAAGTATGCATCAAAAACACCAAAACAAGTAAAAAGAGCTCAAAGACGAGTAATTCTTAAGCTTGAAAGTATAGTAAAGATAAGTGTAAATACACTTATCAATTATTCGGTCCTTCGATTTTTCACCTATCTTTATGGACTGGGTTTTGGCTATTTTTAACTCTACTCGAATTTATATACTTCTTGATAGGGTTCCTCATGGCTACTTTCCATGCTCAAAAGAAGTAAGGCAGTGTGATCCTTTTTTTCTTGTATTGTTCTGTCTTGTGAAGGATTTTCTGAGTTGCTATTTAGCTCATTTATTCAGCTCTATCGCAATGGATTTCATCTCCCCACCTTAAGGTAAGAGTGCCTTAATGCATTTTTTGTCATGCTTCTCTTAAGAATTTGAGAGCTATTCATTCAGCCTTTCAGTTGTATGCCTCTCTTTCGAGTCAAGTGGTTAATTGCGAGAAGTCTAATATCCTTTTTGGTAAGGGAGTTTCCTCTATTAGAATTCGCGATCTACTCTCTAATTGTGGCATGAAGAGAGGTGGTGAATCTTTATATTACTTGGGGGTTCCTTTGTTTGTGGGTACTTCATGACAACGATGGTTGATTCCATGGATGGATAGTTTGTTGGCTAGAATCCTATGTTTGATAGGTTTGTCACTTTCTTTGGCTGGTAGAGTGGCTTTGGTTAGTTCTATAATTTATGAATCCCTTATCCATTCTTTCCAGATTTACAGATGGCCAAGTACTTTGTTGCGTAAAATGATAAAGGAAATCCGAAATTTCATTTGGTCGGGATCTATTCTCTAAAAGAGGCCAGTTTAAGTTTCTTAGAAGAAATGTTGTCATCCCAAGGAGGAGGGTGGCTTGGGTTTACGAGATTTATCTCTACTTAACAAAGCTCTTCTTAAAAAGTTTGCTTAGAGAGTGTTGACTGTTGATTAAGACTTATTTGATTATCTCAATGCTTGCTTTTTTGTGGTAATGGTGAATTTCGATATCAGATCTTCTATTTGGTCGGGACTTTATTCTTTGTGTCAAGATTTGCATGAAGAATCTCATTGGCTAATTAGTAGACACTCCAAGGTCAAATTTAGGATAGATAATTGGCTGGGCTCCCCCCTGATTAATTTGATTTCTTCTCCCATGGATTTTGATCCACTTTTGGAGAGTGTTGTTAGAGACTTTTTTACGGACTTGGGTTGGCTTCTTTCTCCAGCTTTTAAGGATCGTTTTCCAGCCATTGCAGATATTATTGAATCACTTGTTTGTTTAGATGGTCCAGATGCCTTATATTAGATGGGTTCCTTGGATGGCTCTATTTCTTGTTATAATGCTTATCTTTCAATTTCTGCCACTCCAGTTATTTGCTCTTGGGGAAAATAGATTTGGACTTCTTTCATTCTCCCGACAAGGTCATTTTTACTTTAGTGAATTCTTCATAATCAACGTCTGACTGCGGCTTCTCTGATGAGGCAAGGTTTTAATCTTTCGTCTTCTTATTGCTTTTGTCGTTCTTCAGAAAAAGACCTTTCCTATTTGTTTCTCACTTGTCCTTTTGCCCAACAACTTTGGTCAATTTTATCATCCATCTTTCGTAATCCAATTTTTCTGGAGGGATCTGTGGTAGATCTCTGGGATAAAGCGCAACATTGTTCTTTGAGCCCTTAGCTTCGTGCTTTCTAGAAAGTTGGTATAATATCTATTTTTTGGATTATTTGGCATCTTCAGAATCTGGCTATTTTTTAGGATAGAAAACCTTTCATCTCTTCTGTTCTTGCTCTCTTATGGCGTTTTATCAGAGAGGCTAAGTTCCTAGTTTCAGGTTCTATGTTTAACTGTATGACTGAGCTTTTGATTTTGTAGGAGCTTCGAATCAAGGGGAGGTCACGTAAAGCACCTAACATTATTAAAGTTGTCTGGAGACCTCCCCCTTTTTCTGGGTAAAGGTTAATACTGATGGTTCTGATTTTGGTGCCCATGGTCTTTCTGGGTGCTCCAGGGTATTTTGGACTCATCGGGGGTTTATTCGCGATTGTTTTTGTATTGCTTTGGGAGTATGTTATACTTTTGAGGCTGAGTTAGCAGCTGCTATCCATGCGATTAACTTTGCTTAGAAGTATGGTTGGAAGCGTCTCTGGATGGAGAGTGACTCTACTTATGTGGTTTTTATCTTGATGGCTCGTTCCATTAAAGTTCCTTTTCGATGGAGATCAGCTTGGTCTAGGGCCCTAGGTTACATAGCGAATATGGATTTTGTGGTGACTCATATTTTCCGTGAGAGTAATCAAGTTGCTGATGAGTTGGCTTCTCGAGCTCCTTTTATTGTCTGTTCTACTAGGTGGTAGTCGACTCCCTCTTTTACTCACTACTACAAATTTCCCTTTAAAAGACGGGGGCGGGAGGAGATAAAACGACATTTTTAGAGAAAACCATCGTCTAAAAAAATGCGGGCGATATTTTAATAACTTATGGACTATAGACGACGGGTATTAGAAAAAACTGTCGTCTATTCCCCATAATGTTTTTTTTTTAACTTTTGCTCTGTTTTTTCAAATTAAAGTTTAAACGTGTAAAAAGGCGTGTTTTTTAAAAAAATTGAATCACTATAGACGATGGGTTTAGAGATACCCGTCGTCCGTCGTCTATTAGGTAAATTTTTTTACTTTTATTTTTTTAAAAATTGACTAATTCCCTAAAGCTTATTCACGCTTCAACCGACCCTTATTCACGTCGTTCCTTTGAACCCCAAATCCGAGACCCCATTTTTAGATTTTGCACCATTCCTACTGGTCGATCTAGCTCTTTGTCGGCCTCCTCGACGGTCAAAGCTCCTCCTCGGCCTCCTCCACCATTCCTGACTCTCTCCTCAAGTCTCTCTCTCTCTCTCCACTATGTTTTAGTCTATCTCTCTCTCCTCGAACCTTACCCAAGCTCCTCTATGGTCTCTCTAGCAAAGGTAATGTCTTTAGCAATTATTTTATGTAATATTCATTTTATTTGCTTAGTATATACATTTCACATTGTGTTTTTGATGAATGTGTAGGTTATTGGAGATTGTCTAACTGAACTTTATTTGGAGTTTCTTAAATCTAGGAGGGAATCTTTGAGAAATTAGGTAAATTTTCTCATTTGTTTATGTAATTTGGCCAAGTTTTCTCATTTTAAGGTTATACTATGCTTCCATTTGATTTGTAATGGTTATTTAAAGTTTATGCATGTTATATGTTTGATAAAATGCCTAGGAGATTTCCAATAGAGGGTCCCACTCTCTCAATATTCCCTAGGGTCTGTTTGTTCACCATAATTGTATCCTGAAATTTGAACTCACATATAGTATATACTTGTGGGCAATAATAGACATGTAGCATGCAATAAACTTTTAGTATAAATTCACATAAATCAAATGAAAAAAAAAATAACTTATAAATGAATAGAGCCATTCTCCTTTCCTTACTTATGTATATGGACGGTCTTCAGAACTACTTTAAACTCCACTCCGATACCAATTGAAACATCCCAAAATGTCAAGTCTTACATATGTATAACTTATAAACAAGTTTTGGATAAATTAGAAATGTTAATATTTTTATAAAAGTGAAATATTGAAAAAAAAATCATGTGAGCATACAGAAACTTTTTCAACTTTATTAGGAAAATGGTAGCTTCTTTTATTTATTTAATTATTTACATATACGACACATAAAACTGAAAACAAGCCAGTATCTGAAAATCCTTTGCACAATAATATACATAGTAAGCTCTCCACCCACAGTTTTATTTCAAAGTCCATATACACAACTAGGATCGGGATCTGGCTTCTATCCACATATTCACATATCAAACATCGTTGCCTGCAATGTAAGAACTAATGCGTAATAACTCAATAAGTAACATAATGCATGATTTTTCTAATGAACTTTTATAAGATCATATTTCAAAATAGGGCCCTTTGTATACTACACTGTTTGGTCAGAACAGCAGACCTGCCATTGAGCTGCATAACATAACATATTATAAATGGCCACAACATAGGTAACATGGAGGTTTTTATATGAAAACTTCATTAACCTCAGCGTACATTATAGGTCATCCCCATGCTACTAACACATGGATCCACATTAGGATCTAACCCATTAAGGGTACACTTTTTACATATTTGGAACGTCGGCCCGCCACGTTCCGTGTCCACCCTAACCTTCCAAGCAACATAGTATACAAACTTTTCTTTTTCTCTTTTCTTCAAAAATCAAGTCTTATATATATAAAAACATATTAAATAACATAGCTTATTAAACTAAAAATATCTTATGTCATGCATGCAATGATATATATGCATTTTATCGAAACAAGTAACAAAATCGCGTAATTAATACATTTCACATAATTTTCTTACATTGCAGGTGAAATATTACTTACCTTAGAAACATAAAAAGTAGTACATTGGAAAGAGATGGTATCCTCAATAAGCAGGATATACTAAATTCCTGAAAATAAAATCTACACGTCATCTCTACAAATAAACTAACTATTGAGTGTATAATTACTCCAACAAGAACCTAAACTAATTATATGATTCCAAATTAATCACTTGAATAATAACAACCAAATAAATTATCTTTAGCTTATCTGTGCCTAATTTATTGTAACGGTGACCTATATTGTTAGCCTAACCTCATTAATTGTTATATCGTTTCCTTAAAACTAATAAATAATACCAAACTCAAATAGAATTTAAAATATTATAAAAGTTTCCTAGTGTGTGAAAATCATTCAAAAGTAGTAATAATTAAAAAAATATATGTTATTTAAATTGTTTTATTAGTGGCTAGGTACTAAGCTAACTCTTGAATCTATATAGATATATTATATATATAATTCATGTCATGTAACTAGTACTAAAACTGACCACTTATACACTTAATAGGTACAAGAATTAAGCATAGTTTAACAATTAAAAATATTAGTATCTCAAATTGTTGACAATAAATACTAGAGTGTAAAAAAATAAATTAGTTTAAGACAGTGGTCAACAAATAATCAAATTTTCTAGCATTTAATGTCAATCACATATTATACAAAGAAACTTAGATTAGCTCTTACTAGCCTTAACATTATAGCTATAGAAAATAACTCTTAAGTCTAGTTTAATTTTAAACTTTATGCATATAACACCAACTTAATAAAGTTTCATGTCATAAAATACTATCATCATAAACTGACCTCTACAAGTTCTAACATAAATAGCCCCACAAGAATTGTAAAGAATAGTCGTTAGAGATATACTAATTGAGTAATAATGACTTGGGAGAATGTAAAACTACTTTGTCTCCAAAGTTTAGCATGCAGTTTTCCAAGACTTCATAAACTTAGAGGTATAGAAATAAAAAAACGCACAAAGGTGCTTACAAAGCTAATGAACCTTTTACTTTTTTTTCATTTTTTTTTAAAGATAAAGCTAATGAACATAGGACACATCTAATCGTGATTTCTAGAAGAAAAGATATAAATGGTTTAAAAAATTAGAGTAGATAAACTTTGTATTGAGTCATCCATATACTTAAATCATAAAATATTGGATAAAGCCCTAGGTGGCACTACACTTGTCGTAACATATCATTGAATAAAGATATGAAACATATCAATGAAGTCCTAACCATGGGACCTACCACTTAGAATAAAAAAAATGAAGATATTAATTCCTCAAAATAACTACAATTATACCTAAAGCTAGAATTGATAACTAACACATTTTTTAACATTAATGACTCATATTTCCCCTACGTCTGCATCCATAAACGATGATTTAATCTTTTAACCTTCTATCTAATAAATAAATCAAAAATCTTAATTTAAATTACACTAACTTACATTTTAGTCGTCCATTATATACAATACTGAGCAAGGAAATCACCACTAAATCCTTAAAATAATACTAATGTTCTAATTGAAATTACGCTACACTTTTAATTTCTTAACAATATCCATAATATCTAATAACAATTTCATTTTTTTTTCTAACACACCAAACTTTTTCTGCTCAGGAGACCGTTAATTTACACTACTCAAAATAAAAATTTATGTCGAATTTCTTAAATTTAGTGCACTTCAATAATATTTTCTAATACAAATAATAATGCAATAAAATTTAAAATCACATATTATGGCATAAACCATACTTATTACTAGCTAATAAGAATTTGGTAGAAGTTTGGGTGTCACAATGTATATTCTAAACTTTTGATTATATGAGAACATAAGGGAGAGAACCATATTCTAAACTTTTGATTAAGTTAATGAAAAAACTCTGCTCAAGAGAAGTTGCATAGAGTTCATTCTCCCAATCAAGTTGCATGGATGAACTAATACAATTTCTCATTTGATCTGTATTTACATTCATATAAATTTAAATTACTATAACATCCATATCTTTTTTTATTTGTATTGCGATTTTAATTGAGTTACGAATGTTTGCAATTCACGGAAAACATAGAAAAATTGAGCAATTTGTTTTTTTTTTTTTTTTAAACGTACTATAGATGACGGTTTTTAGGTAAAACCGTCATCTATAGCCATACCTGTCAACACCTATAGATGACGGTTTTGCTAGAAAATCGTCGCCTATAGTGTTAAAAATCGACATTTTTTCTGTAATTTTCATGTTTTCTACGACGGTTACGACCTGTCGTATTTTGAACGGAAGAAAAGATCACACTGTTATAGACGACGGTTTCTTAGACGTCATCTTTTCTTTTAGATCACGATTTAAAACCGTCATCTAAAGGAGTATTTTGTAATAGTGACTTCTTTACCACTTTCTTTGTTTAGTTTATATATGCCTTGATTAGGCCGCTGATTTTTATTTTTTTTGTTCTGTTTTGTGGTGAGCAGCAGCTCCCTTTTTTCAATGAAGGCCCTACTTCTAATAAAAAAAACAATTATGTTATGAGTTTTTTAAAATCTAAATAATATGTGAGCTCTACCAAAAGAATGCTACCTTGTTCGGGTTAAATTTACGCCCTGTATGATTAGCATTTTTCTAATAGAAAAGGAAAAACTATTAAAAAGGTTACGGAGGGACAGAGAGCTTTCAAATGAACTTGACTCAGTCTAAATAACTTGTCGCAGTGAGAAAAGCATGTAAGAATAATAGGACCCTCAAGGAAAAACCACCATATCAACACAAAATTCATCTTTTACTAATACAAGTGATTTAAGTAAGAACAATCATTTACAGGTGCATTACTCTGAGGGTGCAAGAGCTGATTGCAATACATCTTCGAGATATTTCTCAGTCGCAACGTACTGTCTTTTCTTGTCCTCCATTGCTAAAGCAGCAAGAGCCTTATCCTGCAAAAATACAATTTAACGTAAATTCATTATCTGCCAAGCACCAAGCACGAATGAGGGTCCATCAACTGAAATAGAGCAAATTACCGGAGGCAAGTCCTGGTAGCTTCTCAAAGTATCTAGGATGGACTTTGTTTTCTTCTCCAACTCCTTCCTATGTTCGGCCATGTCAACCATACCCCGGGGCTTATCTCTGGAGAATATAACCCACATGATTTAGCATAGACTGTCAACAAAGTTCTCATCACAAGTCGTACACTGAATAACTTTCAATAAAATATTGAGCATAACTATCACGCTCCAATCTAAATAAATCAATACTGACAGTTTTTAGAGAGCTTTATGGACTCACTTTGTTCCTACTTCATCTAAAATCTCCTCGAAAAAATTAATAATAAATAACTTTCATCTCGGTGAAAGATCTTAGAAAACTACCTCAAAGATGGAGGTAACAAATTATAGAATGGTGCCAGAGCAATAAATCACTTGTTTAGACTATCAGACAAAAAAGAACCTGCTGTGAACCACATCAACGAAATTACATTAACCAGTACAATATTGTCATAATCAGACTACCATGGCAAACTAAGGACATGTCAGTATTGACTAGTTTCCATTCGTGGGAGGGACCTCCAAAGAAACTGCAAGAGAACCAATTAAACTACAAAATTCTTTTATACGAGTTATATAACCCCGCGCTTTTACTGCGGATTATATTAAGTTGTGATATGAGATAGAATAAATCAGTATATAAAACATTAACTATATCATTTATAATATGCTATAATTTTTTTAAATTAAGATGTTATAATTTTTATAATAAGATGATATCATTGTACAATATAATAAAATACTGTTTAAAATATTACAAAATATTATTCTAATGATAAACTTTTATCATTCCTTTCATAGCTTTTCTTTTCCTCTTTTCTCTTGTTCTTCTTAATTGCAATTAGAAAAATAATTTTTCTAGAATAGGAAGAAAGAATGAAATTAATTTATATGTTTTTTTCTTTGAAAAAGAGAAGATAATGAATTTTCGTTATTATGATAAAAAAAAATTTTTTTTTAGGTATAAGTAAGTTAAATTACCAAAGTCCCTATGTTGAAGATTCAAAATATCATCATAACTAAGTGCATAGTCTTTATTTCGAAGACAATAGTAATGTTGTTTACATTGACATCATTATGATAAAAAATTTCTTGATATTATTCTTTTATCTATCTAATTAAGAAAATAAAAAATAAATGTTATTATGTTAGTATTTATTTATTAAAAACTGAACAAATAATATAATTATGTTCTTTGTATATAAAATGATTTGTTTTCTATACTTATTTTTCCTATTATATTAATTTATTTCTGCTATATTAATTTTATTTAAGAATATTATTTCTAACGTTACTATTATACTGATAAATTAAAGTTATTTATGACATTTTAGTTTATAATTTTTTCAAATTATTTTATTATGCTATGTTTTACTTATGATTACTTAATAATGACTCATTATTTTTATATTACTATTGTTACATTATTAATGTATTAAAATATTTTTTATTTGTGTAAATTATTTTTTTGATATTATTTAAGTTATTTTAGTTTGTTATTATTTTTAATAATTACATTATTCTATTTACTTTTATACATAAAAGCTATTTTTTGTTTTTCATTCTTTTTAGAACAATTAAATTATAAATAAAAATATTTTTTTAAAACAATATACTACATGCATATATTTTTGTTTAATTTATATTTATTTTGTTTATTATTATTTATCAGTATATAATGTAGAATGTAAATCTTTTTTTTTTTACTTAATTTTTTTTAGTTATAGATCTTATACTTATAGTTTAAATAATTTTTATAGGTTTTTTTAAGAGTTTTTTTTTTACTGACTAAATAGCTAGGTGCATTTTTTTTCCTTCTAGCAATGTCATTCAGATTGACATCTTTTTTTGTTAAAAATATAATTATCTTCAAGAAAGTTAATCTATTGACATTATTTTTAACTTTCTTTATAAAAAAATGTAAATTTATTCATCTTCTGTGTAAGTAAAGTTTTATATCAAAATCGTGTATATAGTGTATATGGCAAAAACAACTTGTGCTTAAATCTATTTATAAATAATTTATAAAATTTACTGAAAACATTCATTTTTTTATTATAACGTTTCAAGTTTTATGTTGTAATTACTATTGATTAAAGTAAAATATAACTATAATTCAAATTATGAAGATTATAATGCACTATCTATTCAAAATATTCGTTACAGTGGCATTAGTCTTCTTTTCAATCTTCTTTCTAGATTATTAATATGGCTCTTTTTTTCTTTTTGTCTCAATTGAAATTTCATCTTCTATATATATACTTTGATATTTAAATTATTTCTATGAATCACGTATCTAAGGTTATAAAAGTAAATTCTAGATATAATGTGAATCATTAAAATCAAGTCTAAAACACCATATTTGATTACATATAATATCAAAGTCCTTGAACTTATATGTACAAAACATTAAACTACATACATATAACAAAATTTAATACATAATAAAAATAAAATGTCCTCAATAATTTTACAACAAAATAAATTGCAATTTGTTTTTCTTCTTTCTTCATTTTTTTTCATAACATAATCTTCTTGCTTGTCTTTGTCAATGAAAGAGTGAGAATTCTTTGATATCACTGATTGTTAGCCTCTATTATAATCATATAATATATACAAATAAATATAGTGAACTAAGTACATGAATATATGCAAAAGTTGGCTCAGATATATCAAGGTATCATCAATATATGACAGATTTGTGAGAATGTATTTGTAAATATTTATCTAACTACCTAAGAAACTGTTTTTTAGATAAATAAAACAGATATTTCTAGTAATTAGATAAACATATAAAACATTATGAATGCATAAAAAAATATGCCATATATATTATACTACTCAAATAACAGGATCCAAATTATAGGAGTATAATCTAAGATCGCTCAACAACTACCAAATGAATAACGCTCGTAAAAACTAACTATTAATAAAAAAGGAAAAATAATCTGAAAAAAGAAAGGGAAAAAAAAAAAAGAGAAGCGGATTTTAAAAACTAAAATTAAAATAAATAATTAAATGACCAAAAGACTAAGTCCAAGTACTCAATCAAAACCTATATAAAAGGTTGTTTTAATAAAATCAACACGCAGCCAAAGTAAAAAGACTGAATAAGGCCACCCACATACTAACAACACACAGGATTTTAGAGGCAAAGACGCAATAACACATGAATAATATATGAATCGGTGTATATGCATCAAACTTATCAAAATTTATCAGAAAATCCCTCCAAACAACCATTCTCTTAAATATTGTAAGGACTAAACTATCAAAGCATACCATAAAACATTAACGATTTTTTTTTAAAAGGAATAAAAAGATATGTTTTAAAATCAGATATTACTGTTATTTACACAGTAAACCTCTCCTCAACTTTGGTATATATAAATAATAAGTATAAATACAAAGAAATATAAAGTTATGAATACCAAAGGTACTATTGAAAAAATTACAGTAGCACTTCAAAACTAAAAAGATTCATTAAACAGCAGCAAAAGGCATTATTCATAAAAATTTTCGAGCAGTCAATATATTACTCCAACAATCATCGTCACCAAATATTTAGTGAATTATAAAATACGAAGGAGAAAGACCAAAACAGAACTAAGTAACAAACTAACAGAGAAAAAATACAACAGTAAATACTGAATAAAGAGGCTTGACAAAAGAGCAAACAGAATTAACAGAGAGAAAAAAAAAACAGAACAAAGAATGACTGATGTAAGGACTCAACAAAAGAAGAAAGGAAAAAATATATCAAGTACAGAAGCGTTAAAAGGAATACAAAAATATTTTTTTAGTATCTACTCTAAAAGCAAAGAAATAAACACTTCAACGGAGCACAATAATTAACATCATAATAGAACCTAATCAAATTCTAAATCAACAACAAAATTTTAAAAAAATAGTTTAATAATATATAACATTCAATATAACAATAAAGAAATAAATATTTTCACAGTATATAAACAGAACATAGGATAAATCTTAATTAACAACAAAACAAAATATAAGTGTAAGTGAAAAAAAAAAAAAAAAGAAGAAGAAAAGAAACATAACATAGCATAATAAATAACTGTAGTACTTGAAATGGTTCTAGGAAGAAGCCGTCAAACTATTTTTAAGAAGACAGAGGTTATATAAAGAGTAGAATAGAGGATAAAAACAGAATAAATACAGCAGATAGCAGTAAACTCAGAAAGAAAGCAGAAAAAAGGATTAAAAAAAATGAACACATGGCAATATTTAGAACAAACATCTAATTAAAATGAATGTACTAAAAAAATACATATATGTAAAGAGAAAAGTCATTAGAATACACATTGCTAAAAAGATGACAATCTCAAGGCAAGTTTGCATCCTTGATTTTCATTTAAGGCTGGTGCTGGGTATTGTTTTGTATGCAATAACAGATTCTCACCTGAAGCAATAAATTCCCAAGGCTGTGGTGATTTCATGAATTACTGACATGGCAAAGTGCAAATAGAGAGAAACTTTTTAGGCAGGAAATTTTGACTGTTCAAATTTATTCTTTTACCTATTTTTTTAATGTATATAATAGAAAAATATCCGAAGAACATTAAATATATTTCTATAAATAGTCTGAAACAATAAATGCAAATGGACACATCATAAAAATAAAAATAAAAAAAAGATAATTATGGGCACAAAAAAATCAGAAAATTTATAAATATCAAGCAAAAAGATTAAAAAAATTATTTCGAGAAGGATCCTAATAATACTATCGAAATTTTCACAAAAAAAAAATGGAATACATAGTACCAAATAACGAATATCACACAAAAAAATTTTAAAAATAACAAATTATTCTAATAATAATCTGATTAATATTCTAGAAATATCCTTCGAAAAAAATTAATCGGAACAAATATAACCTATTTTACATATAAACAAAGACAAAACCCAAAATAAATTATAACTTAAAAAAGAACAAAGATAACATAAAAAATATATTAAAAAAGAAAACTGCAGAGCCAAAAAAATACCTGATAAAGCGAGAAGAACACCGCCATAACACAGTACATCTCAGATAAACCCAAAATAAATAATAATCTAAAAAAGAACAAATATAGCATAAAAAATAAATAAATAAAAAATTCCAAAGCCAATAAATACCAGATAAAGCGAGAAGAACGCTGCCACAATATAGTACACCTCAGATCTAGCCACCTGATTTGAAGCCAACGGACAAAGTATGAAAAAACAAAGAGTCAAAAGAAGAAAATGGCAAATAAAACAGAATAAAAAAAAAACCAAAATCATATTGTTATGGATTTTTATACGTAAGCACACGTATCGAACAAGTAATAAAGTGATGAATAAAGATATCGTTCCCACAGAGAAATCGCTATAATTCCTTAAGTACTAACCTACACAAGTTATCAATTTATCCAAACAATCAATTTAAAAAATTCTAAAATTAAAATTTAAACTAAAATAAGATATAAAATTAAAAAGTGCAAGTAATTTATCAAATCACCAATGAAAAATAAACATAGGATTATAATTTTCACTCTACGTATGCTTGAATTACTAATTATCCTCTTTGAATTACTATTTAACCCAAATTGCCAATCAAGAACCCTAGTGTAATCTACAAGCCTATTCCGATAGTTATATAAAAATATCTCCTCTAATTAACTCACTATATTCCTATGTGAATTAGATTAAGAAAATATTAATTAAGAATAAGGTCTTTCAACAATTGCACATGTTATGTAGGTATATTTCTATCCTATACAAACTCATCTAATCATGACCATGTGTTATTCTATTTAGGTCTAAGTTTGAAATTCCTTTTCCAAGTTCATACAGATTACCAATATCAATTTAAGTGGTAATCAAGCACTCAAAAGCATTAAGAACAAGATAGAATAAACAATTCGTAAATTAAAATCACAAAATCAAAGAGGAAAACATCATAATCAAACTACATATAGAGATCCCATTGTAATCCTAGAAACAAAATCTAGTTCATAATGAAATTGACAAAAATAATTAATTTAAACAAGCTAAGAAAACTAAAAATTAAAACAGAAAAATAAAACCAAACAGAGAAATTCGCGGTTGAAGCTCCACTCCTCTACTGCTCTCTCTCTTTCTGGACTACAGTATTTCTCTCTCTAGAATGGTGTATTTTTTCCTCTGTCTCGTAGTCCTTATATAGCTGAAGAGAAAGAGTGTTTGAGTTAAACACAGATTTCTATGCTCAATTCTGATTGGTCAATTTGATGTGGCACTTTTTCATTTACTCTCTATCTCTTTCTCTCTCCTTCTCCTTACTTTACGTTTCTGTGCAAAAGGTGATAATCCGGTGTGTATGAAATCGGTGCACTCAGCACTAATGCAAGAGCTGATTGGCGGATAGAAGAGGTTGACTTTTTGAGCTGACGTGGCATGTGTAGTAAATAATAACATGCAATATATAAAGTTACAAACGTTTTTTCAATAAATAATGTTACCAAAATTATTATGCTCCAACCTTTAGCAGAATTTCGGTAGTACTTCTAAATAAGTATTCCTGCAAAACAAAAGTTTGTTAATGATCGAGGCCTGTGTACTACACAGTGTCCTTAAAACTGATTCGCTCCCTCCACCAGAATGCTTGAGGATTTTGCAAGCGACAGTTTCCCAGGATACAACGACAAGAGTAGCAAGTGAAGCACCAACACTTCCATACTACAAACTGGATTGTTATATGACCTCTAACACTCTAAAAGATCTAACTACGAAATTTTCTAGACACTCAGAAAACCATAGCTAGAAAACTGAAGAACTCTAGGCAGCAAAGGAAGAACTAGAGAGAAAACTAGAGAGAAGAGAAGGCTCTCGATTTTTTGGGATGATCAAATGAAGTGGAGAAGCTCTCCTTTTATAGTCTCCAAGGGGAGATTCTGCCATAAAACTAATCCATAATGCCTAAAACGTTTTAGCAGTTTTTTCAATTAAATATCAAACATTTTGGCTATTATATAAGGTTTATGGCTTTAAAAATTATTGTTACACGTTGCCCATTTATTTTCTGGAGTTATAAAGCTGTTCCAGAATCTTCTTTGGGTTCTGAGATAGAAAAAAAAAATACAAGGTGCAAAAGGAGGCCCAATTCGGAGTGGGCTTTTCGGTCTGACATTCGTGCCCGCAGGATGTGCGGGCGCATACAAGCGCATGCTGTCCGGCCCGTGATTTGTACCCCCCCTGCGTGCGCGCGCAAGAGAGAGCCTCTTAGCTTATCAAGTTACTAACTAAAAGTTAGACAACTCTATATAAACACCTCTTTGTTTGTGTTCATTTTCCATGTGGGACTTTAACTAATTCCCACTCTTTTTTCCTTCTCACTTGGCTCACTTTGGGTGACAATTTCTCATTCACCCTATTACCATTTTGAGCAAGTAAATACTTGAATTTCATGTACTCGCGGAGGAGAATGCATATCAACAATGACCTCTCACTAATATGTAGAGGATTTCACTCATAATTTAGTCTCAAAATGGCTAATCACAATGGTGTAACACATCCATTTTCCAACAGCATGAACTGGTTCGCGAAGCAGGCAGTTGTATGGGCTTCGAAACACACAGAATCAAACACACCTAGGAATCACTGCAGCTGCTGACATCATCCTGGGCCCCACTTTCTGCAGCTGACCTCATCCACTCTCCCTCTCTGCGCGTGCGCTACACGCGCCTAATCTGAGCTGTTCATTACCTTGATCCGACGGCTGAAATTAATCCGGATTTCATCTTTCCTTTTTAACCTAAATCAAATTAAATTAAATTAAATTAAATCAAAAACGTAAATCTAATAAACATCTATTTCACATTAATTTAACTTAACCAAATTAAATTAAAACATCTAAACCTAATAAATAACATAAAATTAAATAAAACTAAATCTAAACCAAAATAAAATAAAACAAATTAAATTGCTTAAAATCTAAATTAAAATTACTCTAGGATACACATTTTTAATGAATAAAAAGCATAAATAACTCTATAAAAATAGAGTTTATCATATATAGCAAGAAAAAAAAACCATGAAGTAAAACACAAAAAAGAAAGAAGTCAAACTCTGAGTGATGATGAATCGAAGAGTGAGACACATAAATAATTGATCTAAACGAATAAAAGGAGAAAATAGTAGAGCAAAAGAGATGAGAGAGAACAAAATATCTAGAAGAAAGCGAAAGAGAGGTCGATAATGACTCTCAACAGCAGCGAAAATACAAATAAAGCAAGCAAACATCATAAAATGACCAAAAAACTGAGATCCCTCACTGAAGCAAAGCATATATAAAAGGGTATTCTAGTAAAATACACATACATATATATCCAAAGTTAAAATACCGACCGGCTCAAAGTTAAAGAAAAGTCAAAAGCATAATATTAAAATATAAATAAAAAAAAAAGAATAGAAAGAGATGTTTCAATAGTTTGGAAATTTGTATACCCCTTTTTCATCCTTTTAGGTGGGCCCCCAACAAAATTTTTTAAAAAAAAAAATATTGAGAAGTTACTGTTATTTGTAGAGTAAAAGTAGAGGAAATGAACAGCGTTCTCATGCTTTTTTTTAGTTATATATAATAATGTGTGGAAAATGTGTTTTTATTTCAGACAAAATTTCAAAATAAGATTTCATGATGTTACAATTGGGGTAGCACAAAAATGCAAAAACCCGACCCGATCCGAGATACCCGCATGACCCGATCTGAAATTTTGGGTTCAAACTAGTGTACCCGAAAATTCAGATAAAACCCGATCGAACCGAAAGATATTCAGTTCGGGTACATGTACACATTTCGGGGGGTTCGGTACTCGAATCCGCCACTATTATTAAGAAAAATTTTTAAATTGGTTATTTAATAATTTATTTCTCTTTGCCTTTTTTTTTCTTTTATATTTCAATGTTTATGAGATTGTATGCATT
>JXTC01000182.1:548467-581597 GCA_002914845.1 Trema orientale
TGTAAGACTCACTCGGCACAGCTCAACTACTTAATTACCTTCCTGGTCCCATCAACTGGTCAGTTAGCCCATGCACGGAGGCAGGTAGGGGCCAGCCCCCACTGGAAATTTGTAAATTTATATATAATGCTACTGTTTAGTCTATATGGATAGTCTTTTAGTTATTTGATGGGCTTTTATTTTCTGGGGGTGTTTTTGATGATTCCAGGGCTGTTCTATTGAATAGTAACTGGAGGTCGTGAAAATGAAATTTGTTCAGTTTTTCTTAGTCATTTATATGCAATCATAGGGATAGTAGATGTTGCTTTACTAGAGGCCATTTATATGTCTGGAACTAGCTTGGATACTAATAAGGTCTGAATACGTGTGTATAGGAAATGTGTCTCTTATCTTGCTCTTGGGCTTATTATTCGTTTTTTTTTTTTTTTTTCCGGTCATAAGAATATGTTTTGCTACCTTCTTAGTTCACAGATCTTCATCTCGTGGCACACTAGCTAGATTGAAATGCCCAGTTCAAGTGTCCAAGGGTAGACCTTCGAAAAAAGTGTCATGGTTTTTCTCTTTTGATTCACTAGACTCGGTCTTTCTGTTTTCTATAACAGTATTAAGTTATTTAGTAGTTAATAATTTTTTGAATTTTTTTGTTAAGGAGTAACAAATCTCGATACAAAAATTTCTGACTTCATCCCTGGTTACCGCTACAGTTACCACTACTAAGTTGTTTTGGGCTTTGCATGCATTCAAATTCCACTCGATCAAGATAAACTCAAGAGGTTGGAATTCTTTCAGAGGTACTCTCTATGAGTAATTAATGCCCTTAAGAAATAAAATTAGAGTAATCTCTTCCAGGAATATAATATATTTACTTTACATATACATGTTTACATATTTATATTTGTAGGATAGGATAGGAACATCGATATCCTCATTGAGCTGATTAAATTGAGAAAATAGAAAGATGGATGGAGATTTTCACGGCAATGTGGATACCAATAACCATGGTTGAACGACACGAGATCCAGCTCGAGAGGTCTAATTCCACTGAATACAAGTACTATGGTAGAGTAACGACAAATGATCAGTTGTTGGAACTTATGAAAGTGATTAAAAAAGAAAATTACTATAATAGTGGTGTCCAATACAACAAGATAATTGTAACAAGATAGGGTGGCTTTCGCGGACTTTTTGGGAGAAGTGACTTAGATAAGCATTTGTGGCCAAGGGAGTTATCCATAGGTCCTGTTCATGCTGATAATATACAAGCTTAACAATGAAAGAAGAATTCAAATCAGTATTGGGGGCAAAGTTCATCGAATCATTTAGCAAGGACAAAAAAGGGGAAAATTTACTCGATGAAAGTAAGAAGAATATTCATGACTTACAATGTTATGGCACCAATGGATGGTTTGCGCGAACACCGAACTACAGGATTACGTTATTGTAATTCAAGAAGGGTATATTCTTCACCTTATAGACCTTCTCCACTCGTTAATCATATTTGGCGACGACATTCTTGGCAGCTTCATCAGGGACAACAACGACAAAATTAAATGACTCGCACGTTGTCGTAATCAGCAAAAGAACAAGAGACGCCTATGTCCCCCACATTTCGATTGTCTTCGCAGGAAAAGACCGTCCGTTGAGGATTTCTTACAAACAGAGTATCTTAATTATGAGTTCAGACAGTTAATATCATAATGAACGGTTTTTTCGTAGTGTCCAGTGTTGACGGAGGTTTTGTCAACAATGAATATAGTAAATTACGAGATGTGGCTTGTGTGTGAAAAGGGTTGATAAAGCATAATAATCAAGGAGAAACGAATTTTATAGTGGTTCAGCCCCAAAAAAGATGGGCCTACGTCCACTGTTCTTCACTATTTTCTGGAGAATTACAAGAGTTTCTCTAAGCCTCAATGTGAGAGCAGAGAGAGAATTACAGAGTGTATAGTAAAGTAGTAGTAGTCAGATATCGTGTCCCCAAATTATGAGACTGAGCCCCCTTTATATAGGTGAAGGTGGCTTCAAGTTTCCCAATTACATAAACGAGTAGGTATACAATTTGACATTCATAGAATCGGGTAATATCCTTAACTAAATACAGGAGATTACTCAATCTCTATTCTGAAGCTTGTTTCCTTTTCCACGCCAATTACCCTTTTGGTGAAGCTTAAACCAGTTTCCCTTTTTTATAATGGTCGCACCTTTCACATTCGGATGTGGTCGCATTTTAATTAAGGGAATTCTTATGCGACTATGTCATGCTTAACTTTTGACTTTTTCGGCGTTGACCAATTATGGATTTAAGATCGCATAACATCCAGGAACTTCAAGCCCTGTAGTGGTTTGACATTCGTATATTTCAGTGGTAAATGCTTTAACGTCAGAGGGCACCTTAAACTTCCTCCACTAATTATCGACAAATGGACAAGGCCAAAGCTAATCAATATGGCCACCTATGAGATGTGGCTCAGTCGTAATTACAAAAAGAATTGGTATTTCGTAACTTCTTACATAAAATTTATGGATTTTCTAATTGACATAGAACAAGATGTTGAGGAGCTAAGGGCATCACGAGTACTACAAAACCGCCTCAACAACGATGCAGCGCAGAAGTAGCGAAACTATTCAACAACTTAGGCTCTGACCCCACACTTTGAGCCACCAGAAGATGTTTATTCAAATCTCTAAGAATCGTATACAAAACCATTGTGAAAGAAAGCGCGCGACCTGGATGGCTCAAGTCTATCAGGAACATATCAGAAGCCATCGTTCAAACTTGGTATGCTGTCAATCCAAAAGAAATAAGGACTATTAAGAGGTACATGTTGCACAAATTGTTATGGTTATCAAAGTTCACTCCACTACAACATAGTACATACTTTTAAGTCTGGTTTAACCATTGGCTTTTACTTTCAGTGGTTATGGGCCTAATGGCTTTTGTTGTACGCGCAGACGATGTGTTGAACCAGAACTGGAGAAGGGTTTCGTTGTACCATATGTTGATTTGGCTGGGATTATTCCTTCCGCCATCTTCATTGTGCCCCATAATCCTCTTCTAGCTGAGAAGAATACACTACTTTGTCAAGGAAGTAAACAGTCATAGCCTAGTGAGGCTTCTTTTACGCGTAGACTAATGACTGCCGCAGGCTGGAGTGGCAAAAGTTTACAAAAAGGTTCAATCTTTTGCCCCAAGACTAAAATCACCCTCTCTCGACGATACCTCTTGACTCAAATATATTTACTATATCTTTGTATATGTGCGTTTTGTGCTGATCATCAGAATGCACACAATACGACTGTGAAATTAATTTTTCATGCTCTGATACGTAATATTAGTGCCTGCAAATATGTTTATATGCATAGACGTGTTTCCAAGCATACTAATGTCTGTAGTAATGAAATTTCCCCCCAGATTTTCACAGCAATACCAGGAAGAATTTCCCTGAGGTTAAGAGCATAGTCCAATGTTAGAGAGAGAGAGAGAGAGAGAGAGAGAGAGAGAGAGAGAGGTTAACATGGTATGTCAGCTATAAGCATCGTTTCTTGCCAAAAATAAAGATTAAAAAAACAAAAAGAAACATGGAAAGGAGATAAATAGGTTATTTTTCTTTTCGTTTTTTAATAAGAAACGAGATTTGTTTTATAAAATTGAAATAAAATCAAAGTGGATAAGAAAACCCACCCTTTAAAGCAAATTACAGCATAGGACTGCAATCCCTAACCCCAATAGAAAAAGAAAAAACCTATTAAAAAGGTTATTGCGAGAGAGCTTTCAAATGATCTAGACTCCTTTTGGAATAAATGGCACGCAGAATAGATTGTTTTTTTTTTTTTTTTTTTTTTTAAAAAAAGTGGGGCTTAACTAATGACCACCACTTACTACAAATTAAAGGAAAATGACACACACACATTACCAAGGTTTGAACCCCTGACCCCCCAAACACACACACACAACCCTCAAACCTTGGACCAACTGAGCTAACCCCAGTTGGCAAAATTAAAGTCAAAGCACGCAGAATAGATTGTTGTCTCCGTTGGCAGCAGTGAGAAAAGCGTGTAAGAATAATAAGACCGTCAAGGAAAAACCACCATATCAACAACAAAATTCATCCTTTACTAATACGAATGATATAAGTAAGAACAAAGACGCAGTCATAGGACAATTATTTACAGGTGTATTACTCTGAGGGTGCAAGAGCTGACTGCAATACATCTTCAAGATATTTCTCAGCCGCAGCGTACTGTCTTTTCTTGTCCTCAATTGCTAAAGCAGCAAGAGCCTTATCCTGCAAAATACAATTTAACGTAAATTCATCTTCTGCCAAGCACCAAGCATGAATGAGGGTCCATCAACTAAAATAGAGCAAATTACCGGAGGCAAGTCCTGGTAGCTTCTCAAAGTATCTAGGATGGGCTTTGTTTTCTTCTCTAACTCCTTCCTATGTTCGGCCATGTCAACCAATACCCCGTGGCTTATCTCTGGGGAGTAACCCACACGATTTAGCATAGCCTGTCAACAAAGTTCTCATCACAAGTCGTACACTGAATAACTTTCAATAAAATATTGAGCATAACTATCATGCTCCAATCTAAATAAATCAATACTGACGGTTTTTAGACAGCTTAATGGACTCTCTTTGTTGCTGCTTCATCTAAAATCTCCTTGAAAAAATTAATAATAACTTTCATCTCGGTGAAAGATCTTAGACAACTACCTCAAAGAGGGAGGTACAAATTATAGGATGGTGCCAGAGCAATAAATTATTCGTTCAGAGTATCAAATTGAAAACAACCAGTGAACCACATCAACCAAATTACATTAACCAGTACAATATTATCATAATAATCAAATCCAACCAAAAGCTTGTATCTTGTTTTTCAATTTGACCTCTGCAATTGTAGCATTTTCATAAAGTACCAATGAATGTTTCCTTCTAGAATTCAATTTCTTCATCAATTTTGGACTGATTTATCTCGGTTCTTTTACATACTCAAAGGATTGTATAAATTAGTTTCTTCTGTCGAAATTATTATTAAGCAAACACGCCGAATACTGACTTTCAAACTCAGAAACAAATAGAACAATTATAATATCAGGATAAAGAAAGTATACCTTGTAGTTGGAACTCTGTTGCATATATTGTCTCTCCTTGGCAGCCATAACAGCTAAGTTAGTCTTCCAATTCTCCATTTGAGCCTCACAAGGTGCGATATCATCTTCTAATTGCGCAAGTGTTCTACGTATAAAGGATTAAAAAAAGGACCGAACAAAAATTAGCATTCATTCCGAAACACTCATCCCGAAACACTCATCACATTCTCTATATTATTAACATGTACAGTAAAGGTTTACCTCTTCAAATACGTCAATCTCGCTATAGCTTTTCGCGTAAAATCAAGAAGAACCTTGGACTCCTTCTCCACCTTAACCCTCTTTTCCTCCACACTAGTCTTCCTCAACGAAATATCCCCCATTGCTACAAGAAAACTAAACCCAGAAACACCATTTCTCCAAATCAAACACTCTGAACGAAAACCCAAATCACCAATTATACAAAACCAATCAACATTCAGCCCAAAGTAATCAAGACAATGGGTCTAACCTGCTAAGCTCAGTGTCTCTAATATTCAACAAATTGGCCACATTGGCCAGAACCTGAACCGACCCAACAACGTTCGAAGCCATACCCTCCTGTGCCAAACCCACATTCTCCAAAATCTCCCGAATTCTCGCCGCTGCAACCCAAAAAAAAATATCAAAAATTTGACGGAAATACAGAAGAGAAACAGCGTGCATAGATATAGATGTACAGATATAATGTAGATATACCTTGGGATCGGTACTCGGAGGCTTTGAGGCGGAAATCGGAGGCGAGGATCTTGGAAGCTTGGGTCTTGGATTGGGAGAGAGTGGCAAGGTTGTGTAAATAAGCCACAGATCGAGGGGTGAATTCGAATTGAGGAACTTCCTTCCCGGCTTGGCCAAACTCGTGAGCCAGCCATTGCTTGACCTCTCCGACCCGAGACGCCTCCGATGCTCCTCCGCCAGTCTTCGCCGCTTCTGTTATGGCGGAATCCCCCATTCTTCCCACGCTGCCGCCAGTTGGGTCGGGTCGACTCGACTCGACTCGACTCGACTCGTTTATCGGTCGGCAGGGGAAGAGTGTCTCTCGGTGCTTTTTCTTTTCTCAAACTTTAGAGAGAGACGGCTCGTATTCAAAAAAACAAGCTTCTACATTTGTTTTTCTAAAACAAACTTATTTTTGCAATTTAACGTTTTTATACCCTCTATTTCTATTTTTCTTTTCTTTCTTTTTCTTCTTTGTTTTTCTCTTTTTTTTTTTTGGATTTGACCATATGTACTCGGGAGTAATAAATTTATAGCATAAAATTTTGCTAATTGTATCAAAGTTTGCCTTTTAATATTTTCCGGAATTAATTTGTTAAAAACTTAGTTAACCGCACTTAAACAGAAGTAGTTTAAGGTTTTAACTCCTCCACCCACCTCAAATCAAAGAAAAGATATACCGGAAGGTAGTAATTAATATATTATATTTATCTCTTCTAACATGTTTTTTTCTTTTTCTTTAAGCGAAAACTAACTTAAAGAAGAAGTATCACGAATTCCAACTAAGTTGGCACTGTATCCCCTACTCAACTTAGGAAATATATTAAATAGAGAAAAATAAAATGCAAAGTTGAAATACAACCTAAAAGCGAAAACAAAAAATAATCCGAGGGCACAAAAACCTAAAACTATAGACGGGTATTCACAAAGTCATGCATGCTAGAAAAATGGATTAAGGCTTAAATGGGTTAAGGAAATAATTTGGGCTTGATTTGGGCTTGGAAGTCATTATAAGTCTAAATTTGTTATAAAAACTCATTTTCATGAACCATTTTGAAGCTAAAAATTGAGTGGAACCCACATCTTGTTGATGAAAGATCTTGGTGAATTCTTGTTCTCCTCCGCGAGTACATCGATTTCGTATATTTACACGCTCAAAATGGTGCACGGATGAATGAGAAATTGTTGCTCAAAAGTGCACCATTGAAATAGAAAAATGAAAGGGAAATGTTAGAGTCCCACATTGGTGGGAAATGCATGGTGCAAGTGGTTTATATAGAACCTTATTTTATGATGGTAGTAAGAATAACTACCATAGATGCTCTCTCAGGCGTGCGCAAAGGGGTGCAAATCTTCGAGCTTGGGCTTGAATTTGCATGGGCTCGTGTGTGCACACACTTGCGGACATGAATATCAGGCCGGAACTTGGACCATAGTAAGCCCAACCTTTTGCTAACAAGTCCTCCCTTGGATATTATAAAAGGAGAGCTCTATAGTTTTCTGTCTAGCTCTCTCTCTCAAATTTCTCTATTCTTGAGTTCTTCAGCTTTTCTAGCTATTCAGAAATTTCGTAGCTAGATCTTTTAGAGTGTTGGAGTTCATCGCAATCCAGTTCGTAGAGTGGAGGTGTTGGTGCTTCACCTGCTGCTCTTCGTCGTTATATCCTGGGAAATCGACGCTTACTAAAAAGTCCTCAAGCATTCTAGTGAAGGGAGCAAATCAGTTTTAAGGATACTGTGATCTACACAGGCCTCGACGGTAACCAGTAATTCCGAACTACTACTGAATTCTATTTGGCACAAACTTTTCCTAACTTTATATTTGTCTAAAAAGGTTATTATAAAGTTTGTTCGTTTGTAAACTTATATATTGCATGTTAATTAATTCCTACAATGCATGAACAAGCCTACTGGATAACACCGTCCCAAAAAATACCTCACTAAAACCTTATCTAGGAAAACTCTAATGGAAAAAAAATCTAGACAAGGAAAAATAATCTATTATATGTGTGTCAGCTACGAAAGCGATAAATGGCAAAAAGATTATATCCCTAATAACTAAATTAGAAATAAAATCTGGTGAAGAAGGCCACCAAAGCTCATGAATAGAATAGGTAGCATGAGAAGCTAAATGATCAACAATTTGATTTCCTTCTTTGAAAATATGAGAAAAATAAGCCTCCATATTTGTTATCCTATGGAGACAAAGCAACCATATAGAGTGAAGACTCGAATGAACCTCAGTAGATTTAGAAATAAGCACATGTAGGACAAAAGAAGATTCAACTTCAATCCAAAGACGATGCCAGAAATGATCCCAAGCAAACTCTTGATCACTCCCAAAATCTCTGCAGTGTGAGCAAAACTAATAGGTAAAGGAGAAGAAAAACATCCCTTAACAAACCCCCGGTAATTACAGAAAACACCACCACACCCCAAATCACTTATTTTCTCTGATTACCTCTCTATTTGGCAAACGTAGGCAATACAGTTGTCCTTCCAGGTTTAGTACGCGACACATGGGTGTCCTCTCCGGGTATGGACTTAGGTGTTAGGCAGGCTATTCGATACACTCAGTGCCATCATTCTAGGTTTCTATTAATGAGAGGATGTGAGCTCATGGATATGGGTTGATTTATGTCATATGCATATAAATTAAATAGTTTTGACTATACTATTTTATATACATATGAATTGCTGGTTTTGAACTATTATATATATATATATATATGTTTTGGATTAATATAACCATGCAAGAATTTTCTATCACTAAAATGTTTTGAAACGAGGTAACTGTTTTTCTACTGGGCATTTTATTCTCACCCTCTACCTTCCTTCCTTAGGCGATGTTCAATGCGACTTGAGTGATCAAGGGGACTCAGAGGCTATCTTTGATTGTTGTTCGTTGTCTTGGTAATGTTAGAAATTTAATGTTATTGTGGTGTTTGGATTGTTTGGATTTTATTTTAGCAATGAATCGAGATTACTACTTTCAATTATGTCTGCGAACTTATGTATGCCATTTTGGTATTTGATACTTGTTGTGAATGATAATGATGTTTGGACTTAAATTTGATTTATATTTTTTGGTTATTATACAATCTATGTTTAATAGTTTAAAGAGATTCACTGGATGAGATTCCAAAGTTTTATCTAATTGGACTATTTTATAAAATTGAGACTTTTAAGACCCTTTTTAAAATAAATCAAGAAATTTCTCATCTTAGTAAAATTCTCATTCTGCCACTGGCCCGAGTTTTGGATCGTGACAATAGTAATAATTAATCTAGTTTTAATAGAGAATAATATTGTTTTTTTTAAACTAAAATTGGTCAAAAAATCAGTTCAAGGTATTAATTTTTAGAAATTCTTAATCTCATTATATTATTTTACAGAGTCCAAACTTTAGGGTTTAAATTGTAAAGCACTCAAACTTCAAGGTATATATGCTCCTATTTTTCTTTGCAGAATAGAGTAATAATGTGTACAGTAGTGAAAATCTCTCCTTATTACAAGAAGTATATCAGTAAGAAGAGAGAGGCACTAGTCATAGAACAAGTTAATTTACAGGTTGTATTATTAGAAAAGTTATTGCAAGCAATAATATATCTAGAAATAAAAAATACAACAATAATCTGTTATAACATATGATGTAATAATAAATCAAATAATGTAACAAAATAAATCACAATTAATTTACTATAATAATACTCATGATTATAACAAAGGAGTTTAAGGAAACCAAACCGAGTATTGTGTTTCACACAATTTCCTTAAAACAGTTACGCCTCCTCACCGGGGTGCTTAGAAGAATGTCAACAGTATCTGTTTCCCATGATAAAACAGTTCACGAATAGCAACGTCCCACCAACTTACTACTCACAACGAACTGAGCAATGCCCAAACTCTATCACCAGAACTCAAGAGAGCTCGACCATACCGAAAAGAAAGTACTCAAACTCTCTAACTACTAGCTAACTATTTCTAAACCGCCACAGAGAAAATATGGAAGAGAGGAATAAGCTAAGAAATATTTTGGTGTATGTAAAAGTGAAGGAAAAGATCTCCTTTTATAGTGTTCATGGGGGAACCAAGCCATTAACATCTCATTAATGTGGTTGAAAAACGTTTATCTGTTACAACAAAACAGCAATAACTCATTAATATGGCTGAAAAAACGTTTGTCTGTTACAACATAATAGCAATAAAGCTGAAAAACGTTTGTCTGTTATAACATAACAGCAACAGCCTATTAATATAGCTGAAAAACGTTTGGCAGTTACAACATAATAGCTAAAAATATTTTTGGCTGTTATCTCAGCTTTATGAGCCTAAATAATGGTTCAAAATGAACTTTTTGTAACTCCAGTATATTACAAATCCAATTATAGAACCTTCTCACTTTGGGTTTCAATTTCTCATTCACCTAAGCTCCATTTTAGGCATTTTCATGCCTCAAAATGGCTATTTACAATGGTTTTCAAACCATTTTTCCAACATGTATTACTATGGTGGTGCAAGTGCTGATTGCAGTACATATTCGAGATACTTCACAGCCGCGACGTACTGCGTTTTCTTGTCCGCAAATCTAAAAGTATCAAGGATGGGCTTGGTTTTCTTCTCTAACTCCTTCCTTTGTTCCACCATTTCAACCAATACCATATGGCTTATCTCAGGGAGTAGCCTCGAATATTAAGCATAGCCTGACATCACAATCTCATGCAGGGAACAAGTTGAAACAAGGTAACTGAAAATAAATATCATGTTACATGAATCGACAATAACAGTTCTAAAATTTGGAAACTCATGATTTGTTTGAACACTTCCGTACATATATGATATTAGAAAAAGGAAAAATATGGGTGCATATATATCATCTTGACTGACATACGTAGCTCAGTTCTAGAGAATCTCCAATACATATGCCATGCCAAATTTTTGAATGCGTGCAAAATAAATATCTCCAATCCTATGCTAAATTTAGCATAATTTATAGTATATAGTATACTTTTGTAACAACTATAGCACCAAGAATAGCATTTTCTTCAAATTTTAGCTATTACGATGTATCCACCGCTATTATGATGAATCGGTGGATAGTAGTTGAGTAATAGAATTTAGTAGTTAATAAGATAGGAAGACATTTTATAAATAAAAATAATAATTACATGAATACAATGGAGCATTTACTTCAAATTTACAATGTTGGCATCATGATGAGAAAGTGGATGGGAAGTTTTTCTTTCCTCAATTTTTTTTTTTCTTTTTTTTTCTGAAGGGAAGGTGGATGAGTGTTGGATACTTTCTTTTCTTTTCTTTAAGGAAAAAAAGAAGAAGAAGAAGTTGTTAGGAGGAAATACATTTTGGAAATAAAAATAGGGTTTAAATACAAAACGACATAATTTTTTTTAGATAGTATGACTTGGAGAGCACAACCCGAAGACAAAAAGTGCATACTTAAATTTCAATTTATCACTGTAGCATATTAAATTTAGCATTAACATATAATCTTCCATTGGAGAGAGTCTAAGTAAACGACAACAGCCATTCAAAATTTGGACGTCTGGTTCATTCTTGAACGACAGAAACTTCTGAAACACCAAGGCCAAAAATCATGCATTTATTGGTACTGTCTTTTCCACTTGGTGAACAACGGTGACATTCACAAGTTTCAAGGAAAAGATTAGTGAAGAAAAGTGACCATAATTTCGTTTTTCCATTTTCTTTCAACAACATTTGTTTAAGCTGCCACTCTTTTACCAGCTTGTGCCCTTGAAGCATGTAAGTTTTCCAATATTCCCAAGAAAGAAAATCTCAAAACCACAAAAAGGCACATATTGACATCAAAACAAAACAAGAAATAGCTTCTAGCAGTAACTCAACAGGGGTCAACAATCAAGCTGATAGCCTGATACATTAAAAACATACACAGATAACATCAAAAGTACACTACAAATTAGTAAACTGCACAGAAAAGGAATCACCAAACGCAGCGATATGTAACATAGTTTTCACTAATTCCACCACTGTAGGAAATCTTTACCACTTGCCCCTTTTGAAGTGCATAGTATCGAGCAATTGCATCTTGCTTCAACATTCGAGGCAGCTGCAAAAGTAGTCATTGTTAACATTCAAGCGGAAAAATATACTGCATTGAAGCATAATTACCCGACTTTGAATGGATGATATTCTTCGAGAAAATAAGTTTTGTTTCTCATGCTTAGGCACTTCAAACAACATAAGAAACTAAAAGCTTTGTTTCTCATGCTTAGTCACTTCAAACAACATATGAAACTAACTCAACCAAGTGTCTTTGATATGATATGATTAACCTATAATCAAACAGGCAAAAGTCATACCACTAATGTTTCACTTTGACCGGCAAACAAAACAAGCAATGAACTTTCAGGGCATGTGCACTATTTTTTTGAATGTTTCTCAACAGGCTTAGGGAAAGGAGTGTTCAAACTGTCTCATCTCGAAATTAAAAAAACTATATTTGTACATGACAAACTGTGGAAATTATTTTGTAAAACATACAAGGTAGTCCACTGCACAGAATATTAGGCTCCTATTTTCTCTATCTGTCTAAAGATCTATTGGGCAAATATTGTAAGATACCAGCAGCTTCATTAGAAGTTAATAAAGTCAAAATCCTCAAACACTATTGTGCTGTCCAAGCACAAGTTTAAACATCTAAAACATCTTAATGTTCCACTACATTAACTGAGGAGTTTCTAGGAATTTGGGAGAATTCTGCTTTTGGAGTTTGCTCTATAGCCAAAAAGAAATGTTGATTAGAGTTTAGTGGCTTAGAATAGTTCATGGATTTTTAGCCATACCATGCAGCAATCTTCGGAACTTCTTTTGACGTTCTAATTATAAATATCAAGGAATGGACAATTCTCCACATTGAGCACAAACAAGCCGAAAAGTTGCTTCTATAGATGAGTACATGAACTAAAATTTGTGCGAGTATTTATCAACGTACAAAACAATGTTATGTGCATGGGAAAAAAAATAAATAAATAAGATTCTCATTGCGGGAAGTTGAAACATTCGCCGTATAGCGTATCCTGAGTAAGAGTACTGACCTGCTTTTCTTCTATGCTGTACTTCTTTAGGAGTCTTTGTTTCTGTTGATTAGTCAGAAACTCATATTTTGGCTTCAAAACATGCTTTGTAATGTTAACAAGCAAGTCAGTGATCTGATACAAAGCAATCCATAGAGGTATCAGAAGAGTGACTGAAAACTTCTATAGTTCAAAAATCAAAACAGAAAGACCAATAGAACAGAAGCTTGATAAAAGATCAAAAAAATGGCTTCATTACTCTTAATTTGACAATTAATTAAAGACAAAGAAGCACAACCCACTTGTTCCATGCCTAGTCCCAACTTAGAAAATAACATTTTACTTCTTTATCACAGAATTAAGCATGATAACAAAGACATACCAGTTTGACATCGAAAACAAACCTGGAAAATTTCAACTTTAAACGGCAAAAGATCTAGAGACTTTTGAGCTTGATTTGTCATTTGGCTTTCCAATATTAAAATCAGCCCAGTTAAAGTATCTTTGTTAACAATCTGAGCAGCAATGCTTCGGACCGAATTCACTTTCACCACACCAGGCCCACAGAAAATGACAAGAATCTGCAATGAAAAGAAAGGGGTGAATTCAATATTCGAAACAACCGAAAAACTCTCATATCAAATAATGTTTCGCGTCATTATACAAAAGTGGAGTGCCGAATATGATTCTGAAGGAAAAGTAAGTAGAAAACCATAATAAGACTGCTCCTATGTCTGCCCTTATGCACAAGTACATGAAAGAACGTACGAGCAGAAAAAAAGAAAATACAACTTGGAATTTCTTTATTCGTTTTTGGGATAAACCCCAACTTTGACTTACCTAGTCCACAAGAGAAATTTCTCCAGTCACTTTTGTTGGATAGAAAATAATCTCCACTTGGACTCCATAAAATACAACACGAAAGGGGCAAATAGCATGCCTTTAGACGTTACTAAATCTTATTTTCCAGGAACCTCATAGCTCATAGCTTTTTCAAACAAATTGACAACTCTACCAGCAAATAGAAAGGCCTACCATTCTTTTGATCCTCAACACAATTAATCACTCACAGTTATCGAACATTTCCAATGAAATTAACCTTTTTTTTCTTATTTCCATGAAATTGACAACCAAACAACTTATAGCACTTGTATTATCAAGTTTCAAAATTCACCAAGCAAACACATAAGAACTCCATTTAGATCCTGGATTTCGGTGGGGAAAATCAATAAAAAAGGAGGAAAATACTTCCTTAAAGTCTGATTGAAAAGTTTTTTGAAATATTATTTTTCTGTCTTTTTATAATAATTCTAAAATCTTCTCAAACTACATTAACACTTCCTCCCACTTTTCCTAAAATTTTTTCCTTCTTTGTTTTTATGGAAATCCAAAAACAATAAAATGGTCTCGCTCTATATTCTTTTCTTTTCCTGTCCTCAATAAGCCCCAAACCACTTAAGATTTAAAAGAAAAATGCAGGGTTTATGGTAAAGCAGACCATTGCATGACATGCAAAAAAGGGGTTATACTAGAAATTATTCGACTTTGAACACAAACACCAGGAAACAACCTCAATCCCACCAATTTCAACAAGGACTACACAAAAACACCAAAAATAAAAACGAAAAATGAAAAATCTCAACCTAAAGTGATCAATTATTCATTTTACAATGGTAACATGTAAAAGCATTAATGTTGTTCTCATCAAAATTCAATTTAAGAAAATTGAATAGAAAAAATAACAAAATAAAAACCCCACAAAATAAAAAAGAGTGAAAAGCTGAAAGGAAGAGATGAGTGGGGTTTGAGTGTTACCCTCTTAGAAGGGTCCTTGAGATGAGTAACCGAGAATCGGAGGCGGTCGGGTTCGGGGGTCTGGCCATTAATGGCTCGGAAGTCATTGAGAGTGAGGTTGACATCGGAGGTTGGGACGGAGAAGCCTCTGTCCTTGAGCATCTCCATCACCGTTCTCCTTGAAAGGTAGTACCTGTGACTCTCCACGCTCCCTTGGTCAACATACCCACTCAAGCACAACCCCAGTGGCTCCTCATTCATCTCCCCTCCTCCTCCAGACCCATTTGCCTCCATCTCTCTCTCTCTCTCTCTCTCTCTCTCTCTCTCTTTCTGTAACTGTGTCCGTACAAGACAGCAGGACGACAGTGGCCAACTCGGGGGAAGTCTTTGGGAATAATAGAGAGTACAGTCGCTGCAGCACTACGTCTTCAAGAAGTCTGGTTGTTGTGGATCATCTGGGCCTTTGGTCAATGTTTCTGTTGGGCCTGGCTCCGCTCCAACTTGGGAAAAGGACGTCTGTGGGCTAATTTGGGCCCAAATGACGTTGTCATGAATATTTGTTTAAATGACATTTTCACTTTTTAGGAGTCTGACAAGCTTTAGTCTAACAAGTTTTTGACCATATGTTAAAAAAAATCAGTTACCCTTCTTCCTTCTAAGTTTAAACGGGTAATATTTTTCATTGTAGGTTAATATAGATAATGTCCAAAACGAAAATATACATTTTTTATCGTAGTCAAAATTAATGATGCCTGAAACGAAAAAATATATATATTTTTCACGGAGGTCAATGTAGATAATGTCCAAAACGAATATTTACATTTTTTATCGTAAATAAGTATATGATTTTTCATTTCGAAAAAAATATATATTCTTTTTCATGTTAAATTCATGCTTTTCGAGTAAAGCAAACATAAATAATAGTATAAACTAAATTATTTATAGCATGCCTTAAAAAAATGATAATTACATATCCCTCCCTCATTTTTTATGTTCTTTTTTTTTTTTTTCCTTCATAAGTAACCTAGTGGTCCAAATAACTAAGGGAAAAAATATACAAATTTTGGACTTCGAAATTTATTGTAAAATTTTATCTCCGGTACCATAAACCTCCACTGGAATTCGTCTATAACAAAACAAGAACCTCCATTGTAACTTGAAATTTTTTCTAAATTCATGGACTGTTCATAAGTCAACTTAAATGAAACACTCTCCTTTAGAATTGGCCGCAACTTTGGATCAAGCCCATTTGCCTAGCTACTGACAAAGCCCGACAAAGGTAAGAAAAAGAGCACTTTAATTTTTAACTGTTCATTCGACATCAAAACTTAGCAGTTGAATGATTTTGTGGCACCAATTTGTGCTCATTTATCTAAATTTACCACTAGCCTTAACACTCCAAATAGTTGTCAAATCCGCATATGCTGTTGTTAGATTTATCGCAGAAAAAGGTATGCTAGCAACACTAAACGGTTATACTACTTTGTACACTTCAATTTAGTATTGACACACCAAATTTATGCATCAAATGTCATCAATGAACTAATGTCAAAATCTTCGAACCATACAAATAGCATGGGGTGTAATACATGAACCCAAATGTGCCCAGTGCACTAGTCTTCATGTTGTGTCAACCACTGCAATTGGCAAACTTTGCTAATTTAACTCATCATAACTGGTAACTTAAACAAGCAACATCAAAATTTTCCATCTTCGGTTAATTTCTTCATTATTCTTATACTTCCATCAGGAACATGTTCTCTTCTCCTACACTCTAGGATCTTTATTCGAACTAAGAAGAATGCAGTGTTGACTTAATAATACATATCTCATATTTTCATGATATTATGGACCAATTTAGTATGTTGTGATGCCTAAGGAATTTGAAACATAAACTAAAAATTCATTTTATTATGTTTCTTTTTGTTTTTTTGTAACATTTCAAAACAGTGGTGAAAAGTCATTGAATAGGGGACGACCACTCTTGAAATCTTTACCAATTGCTTCCAAATGTTTCTTTTTAGGTGCAATACCAAAGTGCCACTATATGTATTTATGAAAAACAGAATATAGAATCAATTTTAGATCCTCTAATGAGAAAGAAAAAAAGAAAATTTATTGCATATTGTTCATAGAGACGATTGAACATCAAAAACCTTGCAATATTAACAATTAATAGACAAAATAAAATAAAATGGAAAAAAAAAAAAGTCTAAATAGAGAAATTGGAGTAACCAATGATTCATGAGCAGCAACCAGGGCATCGAATCAAACCATTCTCATTACAATCAGAGCACCTTCTCAACTCTCCTTGGTCTTCTTCAAACACCTTCCGGCTGCCATTACAGCTCGGGCATGGCAGAAACCTCACACCACCGCACCCATTACAGACCAACGTTCCAGGCTCCAAAGTCGGGAACCCATTTAGGAGCAACCCCAATTCTCCATACTCATGGAGTTGCTTCACCTCATCGGACCCTCCAATGTATTTTCCCCTTATAAAAACTTGAGGCAAAGTCAAAGCTTTTCCTCCTCCCAGAGCTCTCTGAAGCTCGTTCTTGAACTCTGAATCCATGGAGATGTCTCTCTCGTCGACCGGGACTCTGAACCCTCTGAATATCATCCTCACTGAACAACAATCCTCGTACGTCTTCCTTATCCCCCTCAAGCTCGTGAAGTAAATTACGATTTTGTCCTCGGCGCCCGGTAGTCTGAACCAGGTGTTTGATGAAAATGAAGAGAAGGGGCTCGAACCGAGTGATCTGGTTTTGGAGTGTTTGTCCCCTAATTGCCTTGAAGATAAGGCTCGTCTGTACGTTAATCCCACATTGGGATCCATTTTCGATAGGAGAGACTCTTCCGATAAGTGCTGCCAAAGGGGTTTGGTTATGGAGGTAGACGAAGTCGTCGTGGCTGTCGAAGACGACGACGAGTCCTCGTGAATCGTCTCGGAATATCTCGATGACTCGAACGAGTTGACCCGTTTCTTGGCCGACCCATCAAAGTCGGTGTACCGACACGAACTGGGTCGGGCCCGGAACCCGATCGGACGGTCGAGATTGGCCGAGCTGAAATCGAAGTTGTCGTCAAGGCCGTCCATGAGTTCCCACGTGTTGATGACCGAATCAGGGGAGACAGACTCCTTTTCTTCTTCTTGTTTCGGGTTCGATGAAACTCTCTTCTGGGCCTTCGACGACGTCGTTTTGGGTTTCGGACGACGAGTGTCGTTTTGGTTCAGGGTCGGGGTGGTTGCGGGTGTCGTTCCCGTACGGTCGGTGAGGAGGGAGCCGTAGCCATAGGTGGTGGAGGTGAGTGAGACCAAGTGGTGAGTGTCCCCTTTTCTGAGAGGCGGGTGGTGAACCAAAGGGGTCGCTAGAGAGAGGGCTCTGGGGACCGGAGACGAAGAAATGGAGGATTCTGAGGCCGAAGCAGAAGGGTTCGATGAGGCTTTTTCTGGGTTTTTGGTGAGAATGGCAATGGGTCTCGAAGCAGAGCAGCCCATTAATGAAAATGCCCTTTTGTTTCTTCCTCCTTTTCTCTCTCTCTAACACAGCTTTTCTAGCTGGTTTTTCCTCTCTCTAAAATCTCACACAAGAATCAAACTTTTCTCGTTTGTAAGAATTTGGTTGGTATTAGAAAGAGAAAGTAGGAGAGAGAGTGTGTGTGTATTATTGGGTGAGAGAGAGCTTTCAAATGGTTGGAGTGGGGAGATGGAATGAAATTGAATGATTTGTATTTGTATGGGTTTAAAGAGTAGCAGAAAAAGCGGTTATGGGATAGTAATAATTTGAATTCACTGCATTTTATTACGTATTAAAATAAAAGTATGGCATTTTGAACAATGTGTTATGTAAGTATAGGAGTGTAGTGTAAACAATGTTCTACTATGACAAGTAATTTTGAACATAAATTCGAAAAAAGCTCTGGGTTGACTTGTCATAATCTGCAGACTGCTATCTGTCTACTGGTCAGATTTTAACGAACCAAAATTCTGAAAGTTTAAAGGAATAATCAGAATAGCAATTTTGGCTTGTTTCTAGAAAGTTGCCAAAAATTTTAAGATGTGATTTTTCAAACTCATTTTGTACTATTGTAAAAACAATTAGAAAATCGACTCTTGTCAGGTTTTTAGTCTGCAAAATACAGAGAATTTTATTGGAATGTAATTTTGCAATTTGGGTTAATCAGTATTTCGTTTTGACTAATAACTAGATATATTTATCGATAATTACTCATAAGCTGAAAGGATTTACTTTATTTCGAGTATAACACTACAAACTCATAGCTCAGTAGCTCACATGTACCGGATGCTACATGCTATATGGATGAATCTTAATTGATTAGAAAATGAAATTTGTTCTTTTGTTTTTCTTTGGATTTGGATTTAGTTAGGTTTTTGTACTTGACATTGGATGTAGTTAGATTTAGTTTGTTAATAAATGTGATAGTTCATTGTGTGTATCTTATTGGTCGGTCCAACTGAGCAATCTACTCAACAAATGTGACCCAGACTTAAAGCAAACAAAGAGTAACATAGAAAAGAAAGTATATGAAAAAGGTGTGTACATACATAGTATTAAAAAAAGACAAGCAAGTTGTTGTGTATGTATTATGTGTCACCAATGGACTTAATTGTTGTGCCTCATGATTGTTTTAATTTTACCATTGTGTTTATTTAATTGGTAGGTCAAAACTGGTAATTCTTTCCCATACAACTCTTCTCAGTGTTGCCTGTATTGGTGAATGTAGAGATTACTACATCTTTGGATCTGACGCTAAACAACTTTTCGCTAAACTAATCAGCACCTTCACATTATTTTTTAGAACCTAAGCATTGTATTTAATCCCTTTTATTGGAAATCCCCACTAAATTTTCAAAAATTTTGAGTAGTAATCCTTGAATTTAAGAGAATGGGATTCTATCTCATTATCTGTCAAAATAAGTCAATATGTGCTGATAAAATGGCGAAACTTATGATAATTTGATCAATTACATTTTTTTTTAAAAAAAAAAAAAGAGTGAGAGAACTTGAACTTTAAACTTTTAAATTAGAGATTATTATTTTTTTTAATTTTTTTTTTGAGAAAGAAAATGTTATTAGAAATTCTTTGCAATAACATAGAAGAGGAGTTTCTTCCACTCAGCTACACTCATCCTCCACTATACGACAATCTAATTAAATCTTGTGAAAACTCAAAATTTATACATGATTAACCATGGCGTTAGTAAACAAAGACAAAATTAAAAACCAAACACTAGAGATCAGAGATTTTAGACCGTCCCAAAATCACAATGTCCAGTATAGCTGTGTACAGGAATGGCAACGGGACAAATTTTGGACGATTTTTTAATTATCATCCCAATCCTCGAAAATCAATCGCAATACCACATACGTCCTATTAACCGCTTTTTTTAGATGCAGGGTCGGTAATAGGGTTTAACCAATGGATAACAGAAAAAATCATGGTTACTCATTACTCGTTAATACTGACAAAATAAAAAAAAAAAAATTACAATGAAAATGCTAAATTTTTTCATAATTAATAAAAATATGACAATATACAAAATAATTTTTAAAGTCCAAGATTCAAATATATAAATGTAGGGGATGGCTACGGTAGGGGCATCCCTACGTAGGGTCATGCCTTAATTATCGTTGGATGGGAATCTGTGGGGAATAACGGAAATCTGTAGAGAATCTATTTATATACAGATTCCCATCTGACGGTGAATAGACAGGGCTCTACGTAGGGGCGTCCCTACTGTAGACGTGCTCATAAATATATAGAACTCTCTAAACTTATTATTTTACCAAAAACACATGAATATAAGTTGTGTAAAATTAAATATATATACATATATATATATATGTATAATAATTTTTTTATATAAATATATATATTGGGGTGAGTACGGAACGGATTATATTAATATCATCGTCGCATCCTACCTCATATTAACAGTTTGGTTATCCCATATCCTGGTTATTGTCCTAATTTAAGCAATTTTTTCTTTTTCTGCTCAAATATGCTCATAATTATGTGTTATATTGTCATTCCTACGTGTCGCGATTGGTTCTTCTTTACTTGATATCAAAATTGGGAGAAACAAGTACAGGTACTAATTAATAATTACAATATGCTTATGACCGCAATAAATTATACCACTAATTACATGTAGTTGGCAGCAAAGTCTGCTGTTCTTTGCACAAGCACCCAGTTCAAATCCACGTGGTACCGAAAAGGGAAAAATAAAAGGGTGAAAAATCTTAATATAATATAACTGTTAGGGCGCGTCTACAGTAGGGGCGCCCCTACGTAGGGCACTGTTTATTCACCGTTGGATGGGAATCTGTATATAGATTCTCGTTATTCTCCACAGATTCCCATCCAACGATAATTAAGGCATCACCCTACGTAGGGACCCCTTACCGTAGCCATCCCTGTTAATTGTTATTATGATATCTTAATACAATACTTTTTCTTTTTTTGAGTAATCTTAAAATAATACTTTTTAGTGATAACTGTGCTTCACGTCAATCAATCTCTAGTGCTTATTTAATATCAGTTATTGGATTACAAGCTGTCCCTGGTTAGTTTTTAAGGTATTAATGAGATTTTATGCAACTATAAGGGACCAAAGGCATCAAGGTATTAATTAGATTTTATGCATTTTTCAAGTGACTAAAGGCCAACCTATTTATTCTTAAAACAATAAACGTTGTAAAATAATCTTGTATGGTATATTTTTACAAAAAAAAAAAATGAAACTCCATGTGTTTTAAGAAATATGAGAAAACTCTCTTAAATTTAATTTTTTATTACAAAAAATTTTGTAATTTAATAATTTTGGAAATCCGGCTTTCTTATATAAACCACATTTGAAAAATTAATAAGAAATGACAAAATTGTTCTTAATAGATGGTAGACTTAGGTTTATATTACATTTTTACTTTGTGTTTGGATACATAGATAATTATTTGGAAACTATTTTATGACTTACGAGGTCATTTGAAAAGTCAAAATGTTATTTGGAAACTAAAATAGACAATTCTGAAATTAATTATAAATATAAATCTACCATTTATACTAGTAATTTTGTTATTTCCATTAATTTTCCTAATTCTAATGATATGAGGATGTCAAATTTCAAAAATAGTCAAATTAAAAGTTTTTTTGTAATAAAAAATCAAATTCAAAAAAATTTTCCCATATTTCTTAAAACACATAATTTTTAGTAAAAAAAATTATAAAATACAAAGTCATTTTAGAACATTTTCTATTCTTAAAAAAACAAACAAATTTCTTAACACTTTAGAAGATAAAAAACGGTATCGTTTATTTTTCATAAATAGAAATAAAAGTTAAAGTTGCTAATTAGCCTAAGGAGAGTATATCCAATTTTACAGTCAAAATATTGCTGCACTAGAGTCAAATTGTCAACTTTCACAAGTGATTTAGACAGTAAAATTACATGGTCTCTTCAAAGAAATTGGAAATTGCTAGTATTCCATTTTAACCAATAACTTTTTACCTTCAGTTTCACCTTATTGTTAAGTTGTTGAACCTTCAAAAAGGAAAGAAATACCAAATCCTTCTTATTCTTGATGTTAGTTCATTCTTTAAATTCTCCAAAATTACAAACTAACAAGTTTATAGAGACTTTACTGTACTTTTTCACTTTAAATGTGTAAAATTTATCGTTGTACCCTTTTTTTTTTTTTCGGTTATTTGGGAAAGGAAAAAACAAAAGGTGAAGTCCAAAATCAAGAAAATGGGAGTTGGCATTTATGCTCCAGGGCATCCCAAAAAAATAATAAGAAGGCTGTGAACTGAAAGCATAATAATGAAAGCAGGCAAAGACATAGAGAAGTTGCCATCATTCAAAGGTGTCCTCAACATGCAGGCTGAGATTGACATATGATAAATGAAGAAAAAGGACCACTATTTTCACCAATTTAGGCCTAAATTCCACACAGAACACACCACACTCCATTTGTTTCCATGTGGATTTACCTGCCACTTCTTGTCCAGCTAGCTGACTTTACTCTTCCTCTTTTATCCAATTCCATTGCAGGGACAACATTGATCATAGAACCAACTAATTAACTAAATGAATTATTTAGCCCAAAAAAGCGGTTCTATCCATTTTTGGTGTCTTGATATATATACAACCAATCAATAACACATTATATTAAAACTGTAGATAAGAAAAGTAAAATTAAAATAATTGATTAGTTAGTTTCAAATTTTAAATAACTTGTTATCAATTTTTTAGTTGGATACTAATTAGTCACCAAAATTAGACGAGTGATTTGAATTGGAAAGAAAAGTAGTTAGATTGAATGAACTTCCTAATAATGAGGTCGGTTGTCTACTGTTGTGTAATCATTCATTCATTCTCAAAAAAACAAAAATAAATAAATAAATAAATAAAAAACAAAGAAGAAGTTTACAAGGTAAATGGTCCCAAAAGACCCTAAAGAATTTTCTTCTAGAGCAAAAAAGACCCTAAAGAAGATGATAAATGCTGTGAGTGCCATTGCTTTAAAAGACCTTGGCAAGCTTACCTTTAACAATATATTCATTAATGCATATCACTCCTAAAAGTGTTGTGGTTTGATGAAACAAGTAAACTAGCTACATTGTTAACCTTGTCCCGCTTTTACTTCTTGTGTAGTAACTTAATTATATAGCTACAGAATTTGTAAATGTGGGTACTAAACTACTCTGTCGTTCTCAGTCCTCACTCTCTTTAATGGGAGTGTGTGGGAGTGGGGCTGCAACGTGGACAATCAACTTATTTAGGCTCATCGAGAAAAGAAGATACAGAACCCTTGATTAGACTTGATTCATGATTTTGATATTTCAGCTCAAGCCACTCACTCAGTACTATTAGGCAAGACCTTTCAGACATTGTTCAAGTAAGTAAAAGTACCTCTCAATTTATTGCTTGTAATCAACTTAAGCAACAGTCTGAGTTTCTTAGTAGAAGCCTGTTAATTCATCTAAAGAGCAGCACTTAAAAAGCTAGAGCCGTGATTATCACGAAAAGAAACTTTGTTTTAAGTCATATGTCCAAAACAGAAAAAGAAAGAACAAAACACACACACACACACACACACAAATGTTGGGACAGCTAAAAATATTCTGCTCTCACAGATTATCAAACTGAGTAAAGCATAGATTTTTTGTCCCACGTGATTAGATATCTTCTCACAACTAACATGAATCAAATTAGACAATTAGCAATAGAACATGTAGGACTAGAAGCACGCCAATGTTAATCTCAATTTATTGGGTTAATCGAAAAATGGAATATAGTAAAGAACCAGAATATAAGAAGGAATCATTCTCATGAGAAAGTGAGCAATGAAGGGTTAAACCTTCACAAAGCTTATTTGCTAATTGGAAACTCAAGTTCCTGAAATATCTTCATGCGATCTCAAATCATATTATTTGCTACATGCTCGATCTTTTTCATTGTTTCATGAAGATCACAAAGCAAGGAATATATAAGCTTAGATTGACAATGAGACTTATCACCAACTACAAAAACATGCACCGTATTTCCAACTTCTATCCAACTACAGCCTGGCTGCTTCTTTAATCCTTTCTCCTTCATTTTTAACCTCACTTTTGCGGCTTCCTTCCATTTTCCAGAGGAAGCATAGACATTCGATAACAGCAAGTAAGTTCCTGCATTCTCTGGCTCATCTTCTAGAAGCTTCTGTGCGGCCAGCTTCCCAATATTCATGTCACCATGAACATTACATCCAGCGAGAAGAGCCCCCCAAACTGTTGCTGATGGCTTAGTCTCCAGCCGCTCTATAAAATCAAATGCTTGCTTGAGCTTTCCAGCTCTACCACAAAGATCAACATAGCATGTATAATGATCTTCTCTAACTCCTATTGATCCATCTCTAACAAGCTCATTAAAGTAATATAACCCCTCCTCCACCAAACCAGCATGGCTGCACGCTGAAAGCAGTCCCACGTAGGTGACGTCATCGGGTTTAAACCCAATTGTTCGAAGTTCATTAAACAATTTGATTGCCTCTAAGCCACATCCATGATGAGCATAGGCCGCAATCATGCCATTCCAAGAGACCAAATCCCTATGGCTTGCCAAACTATCATCAAACATCTTCCTAGCACTACTCAACTCCCCACATTTAGAATACATGTTTATGAGCGCTGATACCAATATTTCAGAGTCCTGATAGACTGTTTTACTTATCATCTGATGTATTTGCTGTCCCTCTCCAAGACCAGCTAAGTTAGTACAAGCACTCAAAACACTCACGAAAGTTGCTTCATTAGGTTTCGTACCTTCCACTGCCACCATTTCTGAAAAAATCTTCAGTGCTTCTTCATTTTTTCCATCTTGTATAAAGCCTGTGATCATTGCTGTCCAAGAGATAGAATTTCTTTTTGGCATTTCCTTAAACAAGTTCCATGCTCTCTTTAATTCCCCATTCTGAATAAAACCAGTGATCATTGTATTCCATGAAGTCATGTTCCTCCCCGGCATCCTCTCAAACAATTCAAAAGCCTCATTCAACCTCATATTTTGTGCATAACCAGTAATCATTGCATTCCACGACACCACATTCCGCTCTGGCGTCCTGTCGAAAAGAACTCGAGCTTCATCAATCCTCCCATTTCTTGACAACCCAGCAGCCATTGTCGTCCATGAAATCACATCCCTTTCAGGCATCAAATCAAAAAGCCTCCTTGCCTCCTCTATCCTCTTGCTTTTCGCCAGCGCTGTTACAATTGTATTCCAAGAAGCGACATTCTTCTCCGGCATCCTCTCAAACAAATCCAAAGCTGAATCCACCTGACCATTCTGCGAATACCCTTCAATCATCGTGTTCCAAGATATAACATTCTTCTCTGGCATCTCAAGAAACAACCTCTCAGCTTCCTTAATCCTCTTCAACCTTTTATACCCACTAATCATGGCGGTCCAAGTGATCACATCCTTCTTAGCATCCACTCTATCAAACAGCCTCCTACCCTCCTCAATCATCCCACATTTCATGTACCCGGTAATCACAGTCGTCCATGTAATAACATCTCTTTCAGGCATTTCATCGAACACCTTACGTGCCTCACAAATTTTCCCGTCTCGGCTCAGCTTAGTAATCAGCCAGTTGGACCGTGCAACATCAGAATTGGCGCTATAATCTTTTCCGGGCAATCTGATTTTAGGCGCATTCTTATACTCCATAGAATAGTGTACAAGTCTCGAATTCAGTCTCGTAAGGATGATCATGCGAGCAAAGCCCAAAAGGGGTTGTTTTGGTCTTATTGCCAACATTTTCCTATAAGTTTTTTTGGCGATTCTGTTTGGCTCGCCAGAAAATTATTCGAATATTTTTTCACCCATATAACAGTTTTACAAACGACGGCATGAATTGTATTTATATGACTTTGGCTCGCCCGGAACTGTTACTGGTGTTTTCTTCTCCCAATACAGGTTAGTCACTTTATTTTTTCTGCTTTTGCCATGGAAGAGTTCTCCTAACCGAGTCATGATTTAGCAGAAGATCAATAACTGGACTAATGAACCACCTTCTTTTTTTTTTTCTTATTTCTTTTTCAAAATAACCTCCTATTTTTTCTTTATTTTCTTTTTAAGTTCTTTTTCAACCTTTTTATTGACATAGCACAGAAAAAACCCAAAATAACTCAATCAAGCTCAACTTCACTTAATCGAGTCATCTCGACGAGACCGGCTGAGCTCGAAGGAAATTTTTGCCAAGTCTGATTTTAGGTTTGAAATTGTTATTTGGGTATTTGATTTCGATTAAACCTGATAAATTTAAAAAACTAACTTTTAAAACAACATTTTAACTAGTCCAAACATCAAATCTTAATTTTTAATTAAAAGTAATAATAATAATTTTGAAGTTTTTAAAAAAAAGGCATTCTTGAAAATACCGAAATTTATTGAATTAAATATCAATTTTAAAAGATTATGAAATTTAAAAAAATAAAAAAAGACCCTCGTTTAAAGTTATATAACTTAAATACTTTTCTCACTTATTCGCGGGCTTAACCAACTCTCACGAACTCTTTTAAGTAAACTTTAAGAGGAAATTAGAGTGAGTTTTCTTTTTTTAATAGGGATAATTACAAAAAAAACACCCTCATATTTGAATGTTCTGCAATTTAAAACTTGAAGTTTGGATTCCGCAAAATAATACCGTGAGATTACGAATTTCTGAAAATTAATATCATGTGTTGATTTTAAACTGATAAAATACAATAATATCCTCAAAATTAAGATGAATAATATGGATTAATTTAGTTTTAATGGAGGATATTATTGTTTTTTCGTTCCTAAAATTGGTCGAAAAATCTGTCCAGAGTATTAATTTTCAGAAATTCTTAATCTCAGTGTATTATTTTGCAGAGTCCAAACTTCAGGATTTAAATTGCAGAACACTCAAACTTCAGGGTATTTTTTTACCGTTATCCCTTTTTTATACCTTGTTATATTAATATCCATTTTTTACTTTTTAAAACTAAACGTCTAAATAACTGTATCTTTATACTTGGTATATCTACTGTATACCAGCTTTAGTTTATATATTAAGTATATTATTATTTATACCAGTTCATCATATTTTATACTTGGTATATTTATCTATTAATATATTAATTATTTTGCTACAATAATAAAACAATGGACATTTACACAAAATAACCCAATAATCGGTCATTTTGCTATAGGCCCCAATTTTAAAAATAAAACAATGGACATTTACATAAAATAACCCAATAATCGGTCATTTTGCTATAGGCCCCAATTTTAAAAGTAAAACTGTTATCTGTTGTTAAACAACGTAGGTTCTCCTCAGATTGAAAGTTGAAAAATGACATAGATAGAACTGACTTGGGCTAAAATGATTTCTGTTGTACAGTTTTTTTAAAATGATATTTTTAAGAATGTCAAATGATTTATTAACCATAGGTCAAGAGTTTCTTGAGCATAAAAAAAACTATTATTCATGAGTTTTTCATGGTCAACACGTCCTTGACACTATTAACAATGTTATTTTTAAAAAAATATACAAAAAATTCATTTTGGCCGCCCAAGATAGTCCTACCCATGTCCTTTTCTCTTGAAATTATCCAATTTTAACCAGTACTTAAGAACATATATCGCCAAAATGGCATATTTCACCACTAATTTTGAAACTTTATATATAAAATCAAATATAGATTATTTTTACAGTTAAACTAAATTCTATAAACTCCTTTATTTTCTAGGTCAACCATAAACAACTTTGTAAAGGTTGAAACTCAAAATTTTCTGAGTAAAATAAAAGGCACCAATAGGATATAGCTCAGGTACAAAGTTTTCATTAGTGGAGTTCAAAAATGAAAATTCATATGAAATCACATACACAATGAATTTTAACAGTTGAGGATGCTTTGGAAAGATTTAAAAAAATTCTTTTACAACATATCAATGGGGCTAAAATCCCATACCGCACACCCTAGAAGCTCCCACTAATATAACCCAATTATACGAAGAAAAAAAAAAAAAAAAAAACCTAAAGTATGACTTTTTCGTAACTTTAACCCTAATTTTTTGTTCTGTAAAATTATACCTCCACATTTCAAATCCCTGTAAATTTGTACTTCTGTGAACAAATTGAGTAATTTGCGTTGACTGTTTTAAGTTATTTTTAATAAATTTTTTATATTAATTAACAAAAATAAGATATTCTCAATTCAGATTCTATTTTTTGTGAGAATTTTTTTAGTGAATTTATATGCAGAAAGTACAAATTTATAAAGATTCAAAATGTGGAAGTATAATTTTGCACAAATCAAAAATCAGAATTAAAATTGCAGAAAGATCATACTTTAATTTTTTTTTTTTTTTCAGATAACCCCTCAATTATACATTTTCTATTAGCATAGTAAACTCGGGTTGGTTGCATTGGATTACACGAGTTGTGGGTTGCTCAACCATCACATACTCATAACCTTGTTTATAGTATCCCTACAATTGTTTCTCTTTTTCTTTTTGTCGGGTTGTCATCTTTGAATGGTTGATGTACACCCTGACTACGACAGACTTAAATTGAGCAAAGTATAACTTTGGCAGCTTGATATATGATAAACTTGAATTACCAGATGAGTTTGAATTTTGAAATATTTTTCCCAAATAAAAGAAAAAAAAAATCCACCAGACATCTTGGTATTGTATTAGAATTCAAATATATTTGTAGCATGAAAAATAAATAAATGGAAACTCGAACAAGAAATCTTGTTAAAAAATAGAACCCATAGACTTACGATTCAACATTACGGACCGTATTTGGATGAGGGTAGACAATGCCAGGTGCGATGAAAGAAGTTATTCGTTAGGTTCCTTCATTCATGTTAATTTTATTGATCAAAAAAAAAAAAGAAAAGAAAAGAAAAAAAAGTATGGGTAGACAATGCCCACTTCCCAGTAAAACGTTACATTCCTCCAATTCTCCAAATAACATCGAAGCACTGTCACATACTGAGAATACGGCTATACAAATACGTGACCAAATTTACAAGTATGATTTCACAACCGCCCCATTAACAAAACACAACCCAAATTTCCCAGTTAACATCTCAATCGGAACCATCACAACTTTTTACACTTCATAAACTCCGCTTGACTTTCTTCATGTTAGCTTTGGCTTCTCCCAACCTGCAATTTTGAAACATATATACTGTCAACCTTCCTGAGCATCGGAGAAAAATAAAAGAATGAATTACATAAAATACTAAAGAGGTTTATCAATAGCCAGATGTAATGCAAACTAATTATGTATTATTTTAATAACAGTATATTGTAGTTCACTTGAAATGGAAATTACTTCAACCATATATAACTTAACAATGAACATGGGGTTCAGAGCATTACATACATCCGTCTTTAATGTTTGATATGCGATATTGAATTTTACATGAGTTCTAATCCTATTCTCTGTGAGGGTACTATGATCTCAGAAAAAAATAAATAAATAAAGACTACTGGTTAAGAATGTCAAAGGTAAGAAGAAGCCTAGTACTGGAGTATTGATCTACACCACAATTATGAAGAAAATAATCTGAATCATCACCCTTACGATACCATCTGTCTTTAAACTGCTTGCAGCTCGGGAATAACCAAAGGAGGACAATGAGGAAAACCCACTGGCAGTAGAGCGCCACATAGCAGAATTTTCTTCAAAAATACATTTTGTCTCATACTATAGAGCTTGTTATGCAAAGAGAAAGAAACATACTAATTTAAGAAAGTATTGATTAGACTAATCAAAACATTTTAGAGAAAAGACCCCATATTGGATTTTCATTCAGATAAGACTTCAATAAATTTTACAACTCCTCCAAAGAGTAATATTCCCAGGATCGTTATAGTAATGACTTTGGTGAAACAGGAGAGAATTCATCTCATGTTTTGACAAGCTCAAAGGAGAAAATGATAACGACAATTAAGGCAATATTATCTCTCTGAAATGGCATCCTTTCAATCAACCAGCCACTTGATTGTTGCCCAAAATTTTTCGGTTGAATACGTTTCCAAATCATTCATTCGCTGAAAAACCATTTATGTTGACCAAGCTCAAAAAATTACAAGTACCAGCCAACAGCATCAAGTTTAAACCTTGCATTTTTACTTTTATAGTCTTTATTGTTCATGAAAGGTTAAGATATCATTTTATCACAGAGTTGAGACATTTTCAATCAAGATCCAATACCTTCCGGCAGAAAGAAGTATCTTATCTCTTACTGAAGGGTGGGAATCTATAAAGAACTAAAGTCTTCATAACTCTAAAATACTCAGTTATCAGAAATTTCTCTTCTTGCTCTGTTTCCTCATTTTTGTCTTTAGGAATGTTAGTCTCATTTTGTCACGTTGATATGTGACTGAAACTACATACCATTGAAAACCAACCCCTGGTTCTTTAAAACTAAAGTTCTTTAAAACTAAAGCTTTAGGTGTTTCTTAGTTTCATCTAGTCACTTTTCTCTTCGAACTTTTAATTTGTATCATTGAAAGTGATTTAGTTAGGCTTTTAGTTTCCAGAAATTTCTACCACTTGCATCCTATTGACATCCAACCTGATTATAGACCAAACATTGATGCTAGTCAACTCATCGACAGAAAAAATACATATTATGATAACAAAGGTACTTGATGCATATTCCATAAACCAAATAAAGGGATTTGAGGTCAGATAAAATGCCAAGAACTGTTAAAATAAGTCACACATCGAATTCTATGAAAGCTCAAATCTAACACAAATTCGACTTCCACAAAGGTTGCAAAGTTTATTTTGGAATCAGATCTTTTAAAGGACCATTTCTCGCTATGATTTCCAAAAAAGGGGGGGAAAAAAAAAGCAATCCAAACAATCTTTGATACAACAAAAACAAACAGCCATGCAGTCAAGATTTTAATTTGTTCTGTTTCAACCATGTATAAACGATATTCATCGCTAAAAAAGAACCGTACAATCTATATTCTATAGCTTTTCTACAGATCAGGAAAAGAATTGACATTCAGCATTAATTTCACATCAATGTTAGAAGATAATTTACACAAAGTATTTTCTCGAAATTCCAATACCATCCATGTTAAGCTTCCCATCACTAAACCAAAAAACTGCATAAAATGAGTAGCAGCTAAGACCAATTTGTTCCGCAGAGCAGCGATTCTCAGCTTACAAAGCTTATATCTTTAGATAAAGCATGACCAACTAATGCATAAATTAAGTACACCAATGAAACTGAACACTCCAATCATCAAATTACATACATTTCAACAAACCCATCACAGGAAATGATCAGGTAAACCTTCATATAATCAAAAACTTAATTATGCTCAAAAGGGTTGTTACTAAAATTCCCAACAATTAAATAAAATATATAATCCCAATAAATATAAGCACTTAAAGACTAAAACAACACAAAATTAAAAGCATATAGAAGAGACGAACCAGAGTTTTGGGGTAGGTGAATATGAGAGTATATGTATAATCAATTATCAGCCAACATGAAAGGGTCCAATATCTCCAGTCCGGAAAGAGCTAGCGATCTCATCAGCTACGATGAGGCAAGAAGAGACCCACCCACTTAGAGCTATCCAAACCATTTTCGCCATCCAAAGAGTCATCCCCCATGGCATGGCCATAGTGTCTCTCTACCCCTCCTTCTTCTGGTCCTCCAAATTGGAACCCAACAAACTATTTGGAAGATTTAAAGCAAACCCATTTGAGATCTGCACCTACCTTTTCGAAAAAAGAAGAAAAAACAGATGAGAAAGATTCAAAAGGTGGTGTGGAAGAAAAAGCAAAGAGCTATTGAGGGGTTATACGAAGATGGGCTCTGACGTTTTGTTCTTAGCGGGTGAATTTTCTATCGGTGTTTTTGCCTGTAGTAAATAAATGCTAGATCCTTCCAGCAAAATAAATAAATAAAATGTTAATTAAAATTCCTTTTCAAAAAAAATGTTGATTAAAAAAAACTGAATATGACGTTTATGTACTTTTAACCTGTCTTTCTGGGTTTTTTTTTTTTAAAAAATTATTAACTTCACTTTTCAAATATTTATAAATTTTTATTTAGTGTACAAATGAAATAATTTGAGCTAATTATTTTGAGTTATTTGCAATCGATTTTTTAATTTTTATTAATAGAAATAAAATATCGTTAATTCAAATTTGAGTTTAATAAGAAAATTTTCAATTAACTTATAAAGATATAGACATTTATAAAATTTTTAAATATAGATATTTTGTGTAAACTAAAAAATAGAGTTAAATTAAAAAGAAAAGAATTTTTTTAATTTAACTCTATTTTTTATTTTACGCAAATATATTTCTATATTTAAAAGAAAAAATCATACTTCAGCTTTTCTTTTTCTTTTTTGCACAGTCAATCCATAAATAAATGAATGTAAAATCCCCACAACAGCAGCATGTATGATGTTGTACTTCATTATGAAATATGTAAATATATATAGATATATTTTGTTGTACTTGTAAACTTACCCAAGTTCATACAAAATAACACACGTATATTGTTATGCTACAATGGTCCTCAAGTTTCAAGTTAGATAGTGTTACTCTTTCTAGGAAAAATAAGAGAGTCAAAATTGTGTATTAATAGTGAACTAAATTTTGCGTATTAATAGTGAAATAAATTTTTTTTTTGTTGCAGTACTGTTGCCTTTGTACTATATATAATGACATCAAATTTAAAAAAGGCATAATGAACAATTTGTTAATAATGAAATAACTACATAAATTCAAGAATTAAAGTAGTAGAAAGACCATTACATTCAAAAAAAAAAAAACAAAAGTGGAAAGACCATAAAAAAAAAAAAAAAAAAAAGAAAAAAAAAA
>JXTC01000183.1:0-15901 GCA_002914845.1 Trema orientale
TGTTGGCCATGGAGGCCGTACAGTTTCAGGGTGTGGCTTCACGCCATTTCTCTTCTTCTTCTTCTCCTTCTCTTTCGGCCACCACTAAAACTCTCTCCAACTCCAAGACTTCTTCGGCTCGATTTTGCTCCGCCTGGACTGGTACTCACCTCTCCACTGCGCTCTCTTCCAGGAATCTATTCACTGTAAGTTAATATTCTCTCTCCTTTAAACTCGATGCATATAGATATATAAATATATATGTAGACACACACACATGCAGAAAACCCAGAATTTGATTTTTTGTTTTTCGTTTGAAAATGAAATTTTTTCTCAGAGAGAGATATGGGGTTGGGTGAATTCAAAGCAAGTTAGCCCTAAAAAGGAAATGCGTGGAATTATAAGAGCCGAAATGTTTGGACAGTTAACCAGTGGCCTAGAATCAGCTTGGAACAAGCTCAAAGGGGAAGGTTTGCTTTTATATATATATATATATAATTATTATTGAATTCTATTGTGAATTGTATTTAATTGTGAGTTTCTTGGGTTTTTCAGAGGTTTTGACTAAGGAAAACATTGTGGAGCCTATGAGAGATATAAGGAGGGCTTTATTGGAAGCAGATGTAAGTGAGCATTGTCTCGTAATTTTGTGCAAGTTAATGTTTTTAACTTTTAAGTATGAAAGTTCATGGTGAAAAAGGGGAGAGAGGCGAGTTCAGTGGCTCTATGGTGAAAAATAATTTTAATGAGGTTTGTGGGGTGGTATTTGGTTTGAGAAAGAAGGAGATTTGTAATTTCCCCCAGGTGGAGGTGTCCCCTGATGGGTGTCATGAAGCTCAATACCGATGCTGCCCTTGATATGCAAACTGGAATGTGTGGTTTAGGTATTATTATCGGAAATCATGATGGGAAGATAATGACAGTGGTTGAGAAAACTTGTTCAGTAGGTTTAAATGCCTTATTAGCTAGCTTCATGCTATTTGTTTTGGCCTTGAAGTGGCCATTCGAGCTGGTCTTTTCCTTTCTGAAGTGGAAAAAGATTGCCTCTTTGCAATTAATTTGATTAAGGGTTCTTCTGATTCAATGCTTGACGTGGATTTGTTAGTTAGAGACATCAGAGAGATGTTAGTTCCTCATTCATGTAATTTGTTTACTCATATACACAGGTCTTTGAATAACTCTGCTCATTATATAGCCAAAAATAATCGTATTGTAAAGGAGTGTAGGATTTAGTCTTGTCCTGATTGGGTCATGAAATTTGTTAAGTCAGATGTATGATTAAAGTTCAGTTTAATTCAAAAAAAAAAAAAGGTACGAAATAAGATAATAAATCCTGCTGTTTTTACAGGTGAGTCTTCCTGTTGTGAGAAGGTTTGTGCAAGCTGTTAGTGACCAAGCTGTTGGTGTTGGCCTAATTCGTGGTGTCAAACCAGATCAGCAATTGGTCAAGGTGCGATACTACAAATTTTCAATAAGCTAACGAAACGTTCTTAATGATTTGAACTTTGAACTTAGCTATAAACTTTCTGTTTCTTTGCTGTTGTTGAGCACAAGATATCAAAACTATTTGTGAATTTCTTTTCGGATTATTTAATAAGCAAATATTTGCGGTAATATTTTCTTTGGGTGCCGTATATTTTTATGGTAGAGATTGTTAACTCTGAGCTTATTGGCTTAGTAAAAATTTATGAAAATGTAGTTTCTGCTGAAAATTTAACTGATGATAAACAACAAGGGTGTTGAATTGCTGATTTTTGCAGATTGTGCATGATGAGCTAGTGAAACTAATGGGCGGTGAGGTGTCTGAACTTGTTTTTGCAAAAACCGGCCCCACTGTTATTTTATTGGCTGGTCTACAAGGAGTTGGAAAGACAACTGTGTGTGCCAAGCTTGCTAATTACCTTAAGAAACAGGTGCATTTTCAAATATCCCTATCTATATAGTTTCTACTTGTAAAATGGTCACATCTAGAGTACATTTGTTTCATTTGTTTACTAATACAATGCCAAATTCAACTGCAGGGGAAGAATTGCATGCTAGTTGCTGGAGATGTTTACAGACCTGCTGCTATTGACCAACTTGTTATTTTGGGGGAACAGGTACTTAATATTTGTTTGCCAATGAAGTAAATAACTTATATTTTGGTTCATTCTCATACTCAGTCTTAGCTTGTGACAGGTCGGTGTTCCTGTTTATACAGCTGGAACTGATGTTAAACCTTCACAAATAGCTAAGCAAGGTTTAGAGGAGGCCAAAAAGAAGAACATTGATGTCGTGATAGTAGACACTGCTGGAAGGCTTCAGGTAATACAATCTATATTTGTAATGATTTTGTAATTTTGCAACAAGGTCTTTATAATTTATGTCAATTTTAATCCATATATTGAATTTTACATGTCTTCTGTTTGTTCTCTTTTTCAAAACAGATAGACAAAACAATGATGGATGAATTGAAAGATGTAAAGCGAGCACTGAATCCTACAGAAGTTTTGCTTGTTGTGGATGCAATGACTGGCCAAGAAGCTGCAGGTACTTTTACTTTTGGTTTTACGTGTTTGAGGGTGAAATGGTGTTTAGACTTTAATCTTTGATATGAGTAAATGGATTATAGAGCCTTCGTTTAGTTTCCCTTGTGCATATAAGTTCATATGACTCTGCTTGTCTCTATTTTGATGAATTTTTAATATGCGTGGGATTGGGCTTTCTGTCTCTCCCTTTTTTTTTTTTTTTTTTACAGCCCTAGTCACGACATTCAATGTAGAGATTGGGATCACTGGAGCTATTTTGACAAAGCTAGATGGAGACTCCAGAGGTGGAGCAGCTTTGAGTGTTAAAGAGGTTTGTTTTGTCATTGCCTAGTATATGGATGATGGATTTTGTCATTGCCTAGTATATGGATTATGGACCTCACAAGGTCAAGTTTATGTGATAATTCCTTGGCAAACAATTTGTCATGCCTGTTTTCTTTAAGCTTTGTGCTCTTTTCATTACATCAATCAGTCACTATTAGCATAATATTGTTTTCATTCTTTATATATCTTGTGAATGTTTAGTTATGTTATCATGCTGACTGTCTAAAGTATATAAAAGTTAACTTGTTCAAATGTTAATATGTTTAGTAGTTCATATTGTATTCACTTTAGGTTTTAGTGATGTCAGGTATCAGGAAAGCCTATCAAGCTGGTTGGGCGAGGTGAGCGGATGGAGGACCTTGAACCATTTTACCCAGATCGAATGGCAGGCCGCATATTAGGGATGGGGGATGTTCTCTCATTTGTGGAAAAGGCACAAGAAGTTGTAAGTTTATAAATGACCCAATCATAGATTTACATGATGGAAAACAATCTGTCTGCTTACAATTTGAGTTATCTATATAGATGCGCCAAGAGGATGCTGAGGATCTGCAAAAGAAGATCATGAGCGCAAAGTTTGACTTCAATGATTTCCTGAAGCAAACTCGTGCTGTTGCACGTATGGGATCCATGAGTCGTGTTATTGGGATGATTCCTGGTATGGGGAAGGTATAAAAAGCTTATTTTTTAACGTTTCCACATTTATCAACCTAATTGTTTCAAATTCATACAGTTCTTTTGTATATAACAAGAAAAGATACAGAACAACTGTTCTAAAAGTCATCCCCATGTTTACAAATGATCCGAAGGGTAAAAATTGCTAAGATCCAAAAGGTTTTTTAACAACTTTGCTTGTATATTTGTATCTGTAGAATTAACTTCTCTGCTCGCATGTAAACAGGTCACTCCTGCACAAATTCGTGATGCAGAAAAGAATTTAAAGATTATGGAATCCATGATTGAAGCGATGACCCCTGGTCTCTTCTTCTCCTCACCTGTCATTGATATGTTTTATGTGAATTATACTCTACCATGTTTAGTCTTTCTTTGTTTAAATCCATTCCCGCTGGATCTTTCTGATTCTGTTCTCTGTATGCAGAGGAAAGAGAGAAGCCAGAATTGTTGGCAGAGTCTCCTGTAAGAAGAAAAAGAGTTGCTCAAGATTCTGGGAAAACTGAGCAGCAGGTATCTACAAGAGCCACTTGATAATATCACAATATTAGCTCTCCTTCAGTGCTTTTTGTTCGGGAAGTTATAAGATGCTATAAATTATATGATATCTGTAAATGGCTGATAGGTGAGCCAACTTGTTGCTCAACTCTTCCAAATGCGTGTCCGTATGAAAAATTTGATGGGTGTAATGGAAGGTGGATCTATTCCTGCACTCAGCAATCTCGAGGAGGCAATGAAAGCAGAACAAAAGGTGACTTGTTTTTCTCCCGTGCATGCAATCTTTTTTTGTGCATACTCATGTGTCATGATCATACACTTCTCATTTTAATTCTCTTCCTGTTTACACGAATGACGAATGGAAGGGACATAGTTTTAATCACGTAATTTTGTTTAACATATGTCGTAATTCTTTGAATGTGGTGCTCGTGACATGTTGTCATTCTTTTGGACTTTCTTTGATATTAGGCACCTCCTGGTACTGCAAGGAGGAAGCGAAGATCAGAGTCAAGGAGGCAGTTTGTAGACTCGGGGTCAACAAGGCCAAGTCCTCGTGGCTTTGGGGCACGAAACTAGGGCAATTCTTGTAAAACCGTTGTATGCTGTCTATGGTTCTAGTATATCTCTACTAATTTTGTGGGGGAAGATTCTAAGGTTCTAGACCTACAAAAGTTCATTGGATCTCCTATGAGTACTATGTTTTTGCAAATTTCAGTGTAAGTGATCGTTGTATTTAGACCTCTTCGTAGTCTCTATCGTGTATTAACATGGCCCTGAATGTCGTGATAAATGAGCATTCTTTCCATTGAAGTTCAACTATGAATCTATGGTGTACTAACAGGGGCGGAGCCAAAGATTTTTTTCAGTTGGGGCATATGACTTAGTTAAGAAATTTTTTTTTTTTGCTAAAATAATAACACAAAAAATACTTAAAATATTTAGCTATTGTTCTTTTTAAGCATTCCAGTTATTGCCTACGAGTTTTAATCATCGAAAACATTATCAAAAATATCTTTTTCAACAGAAGTACTATTCATTTTTAGGTTCCAATTCGATTCCACACTAATTTTGTTAAGTGTCTTTCCTTAATCTTTTCCTAAAAGTGAACAAACCAAAAGAATAAAAAAACAGAAAAAAAGAAAGAAGCTATTCATATAAGGGTGAAAACAATAGTATCTCTAAGTTATATATATATATATATATATTTTTTTTTCTCTTGGCCTGATTTCATCAGTTTATAATAGCTGAATCTTGAATTCTATCAAAGTGTCATTTTTAATTAAAGAAATCGAATGAGAGGAAAAAAAGAGTAGGAAGAAAATCCTTGTTCTTAATCTTCCACTCGAGACTAGTTGATTGTATGCATCGCAACAATCATATATTTTGCAACCTGAGATTCTAAGTTCCATAAACATGTTTAAGTTTAATGGTATGTGTAAGTTTAATGGTATGTGTGTACATTGCTTTTAAGTTACTTTATTATTTGTAAATACGTTTATTTGGGTTATATTTTATGTGTGTAATTCTATTTTTTTAGACACTTTTGTTTGATGTTTTGTCCTCAATTTGTACCCAAACTTATTTGTAAATTCTCTTATATGGATATATATATATAGTAAACTTATTTAGTGGAGGCAAAATTAAAAAATAAATTCTAGGCATACAGACCCTACGTAATAACGTCATTATACATTTCAAAAGTGAGACAGGTAATAACAACATTCTAAAGATGAGACAGGTAATAACGTCATTATACATTCCAACCAAAAGTGGGACGGCTAATAACGTCATTATACAGACGACTAGGTTTTCTCTAGATGTTAATTCGACGATAGGTTTTCTCTATCTAAATATTAATTCGACGACTAGGTTTTCTCTAGATATTAAAAATGTGAGAAAAAGAAATTTTTTAATTCCACTTTATTTATCACTCACCCCTACATTTATCAAGTAATTATCAATTGAAAAGTGGGATTAAGTAACTAAAGAGATGATTTTTTCCTTATATAGGCTCAAGCATTCCTTCATCTCCCATCTTATTTTGATGTGGGACCAAAGTTTCTTTTCACAAAATATCTTTTCATATTTTATTAATTTCTTTTTTAAAATTTACTTGGTTCTTTTATAATTTTGATAGGTGCTAAAAATGTCGACAAATGATTATCATAGTTTTAATCTTCCGTAAAAATAATTTATTATAGTCAAAAAAATTAACAAATGACGATCATTTTATATAATTTCCCAAAATATAATTATCCTAAGAACGAAACTTAAGAATTTGATTGTATAAGTTGAAAAGGGCAATCAAAATAAGATTGAGGTGGTGAGACAACAAGCAGCTAGATAGGACCAAGTGGTCACTCTACGAAAGATCCTTATATTAAGTTCCTTTAACCCCACACACTCCTACATCAGAACAAGAGAGACCGAAGTGTCACAAAAACAAAACCAAACCAGAGGAAAGGACATAAATTGGACTAATAACACAAATTGGATATTTTTAAGATCACTATTTGGAATAAGTTTTTTGGAACTTAAAATCGGGTCCCACATATTGTAAAATACCAAAGGTTTGTCCTTGATATTAACAAGGACTTGAAAATCGTGATAAATGAGCATTCTTTCCATTGAATTTCAACTAAAGTTTGTCCTTGGAAATATTTTCTAGTAACTGTCAAGTTATCTTTGGGCTATATGGGTGCCAATTTGATGAATTTCATAGAAATTATATATTTGGTGAAGTGATAGAATTTATGTACGTATACATTGTTAACGATTTAAAGTTGGAACGGCAATACCATCGTTACACATTCCAATAAATAAAGTAGTCTAACTGGACCAAATTTAATTATCAGGATGAGGGTTTGAATCTGTTAGATAAATGACTAAAAAAAACATAGCAAACTCACTTCTTGATCTCCTATACGTATATATAGAGAGAGATGGAGATGTTATTGCTCGGTTGAAGTTCACTTGGCAAACCTTTGACGGCAAATAGGAGGGATTGAGTTTGTGTTATTTTATAATAAGAACTATTATTAGCTTATTTTATTTTAGTTTCTCTCTTCAACGGTGAAGAAAATGCCAGCTGGCGGGGAAGAAACCTATGAATTTTTTGAAGCCCCAGAGAAGACAGATGATATAGATTTTGTAGACTCATCGTTCGAAAGTTCCGACGACGACAACTATTGGCTTTTTGAAGATTTAGAGAGTTCCAATGATTGGCCTTTGGAATATTTAGAGAGGAATTCTTTTTTTTTTTAATTTTTTTTTTCAAATACCCTTTTGCCTGTTTTCTAATTTGAGCTCATATTGTAGAATAGTAAAACAACGAATGGATATGCACATGTATAGCATATTATTCAATGCGTGTATCTTACACAATTTTTTGTATACGATTAAGAAAACCTTATTGTTTGTATATTGGTCTAGTTCCGGAGAAAGAGCCCAGGGCCAAGGAGAGAGGGATTTGGAGTCGATTAGGAGAGATAAAAAAAACTACATTGGTGGTAGCGGTAGTGGCAGTTACAGCCATCGGCATAGCCCATTTGCTGAATCTCTAGGCCGATAATTGCAACAATGGTCTTCTAAGTGTAGTTTTCTTCATAGTTTTTATTTATTTATATTTTTAATCAGTGAGCCGTTGGTTATAAGTTATCTTATTCCTTTTAATTTTCTATTAGTAATGGTATTAGGAGAATAGTTGGAGTTATGGAGCAAGTGACATGCTCGGCCCTTCGTTTAATTAGGGTGATTATTAATGTTGAATGTGATTATATTCAAACACTATTGAATGAAGATCAATGTGACAATGTCTTTTGTCTTCGGATTATAATCAAACTTATTGTGTGCATTGGGAGGAAATACCAATGATAATTAGGAGGGGAAGGTTCCTTTATTTTACTTATTTTAATTTTTTTTTTTAGTTCTTTTATTTTTTATATTCTTTTCACCTTACACAATACTGGCTTTAGTTTATCTTCTCCTATGTATGTGACAAGACAGCGAGGAAGAGACGATAGTTTGAAAAGTGAATATCCATTTTATATAACTAGAAACCTTTACTTCATTATAGGTCGTTTTAATCTAATTAAGCCACATTATCGTAAAGATAAAGAAGCAATAATAAACTTGCACATTTATTCATTGGAATAGGCGGGATAATAAATGGGTTCTTAATTAACAATTTAACACTCCTTTTGTTATAAGAAATACTAATAGTCGCCCCATTTGATCTTGAATTTGACGCATTTAATAGAATAATTATCCAACTTTTTCTAGTAATTTTACTTATCCATTTATGATGATTTTTCCAAAAAACATAACAAAATAAAAGAAATTAAAAAAAAAGATTTATCAAGTGCTAGTAGGCGGAACGTGCGGTACTTGCTATCGCTCGAAACGAGCAAGTCAACCTAGAATTCAAGCCTGCAGGCAAATAAACTCATTATTTAGCTATGCCACATGCAACGCTATGTTAAAGGCAATAACATAGCATTAAGCTAGCACAAAATAAGCAGATTCGATATCAGTAATCACATAACAAGTCAGCACAAAGAAGGCACATCAAGGCAATACGTAAGCAACACATATGCAACGAGTAAACAACAATGAAAGTAACACATAAGCAACATGGGACATGAATAAACATCATATCTTTCATTGATAGAGCAAGGAGGTTCACAGCTAAGTCCCTATCATGTTGGTGGCCAAGGCTCCCCATGGGCACTCATGTCATCCTCCTAAAGAGCTTTTTTAGCTTTTAGCCTTCTGGCAGGAGGAAACATGATTTTTGCCTAGTAAGCATATAGCAAAATTGAGGCAAAATAATTGAGTTTCAAATTTATAATAATTTTCTCCTAATTTTTAGCCCTTAAATACAGGATATTTAGCCACAGACTTGACTAATGATCCTGGATTAAAATATCCTTACATAAATACAAAATTTCCCATTAGTTGGCACCACCGTAGGCACAATGTAGGCACCATGTGCATACTATGTATGGGCATCATGGGCTTTGGTGTGGTAACACGCCACATTCTCCCCCACTCAGCATGTCGGCGTCCTCGATGACTTGGCAGCTTTACAATCTTCAATATTTTGCAGTAGCTTCTTCAAGTCTTCTGTCCTCTCCTAGTTGGTTTCTTCTTCTCCAAAGCCCTTCTACTTGACAAAGTACTCCTTCTTCGGCAGTCTAGTTCTTACAGTCACTATTCTCTCCACAAGGATGTCTTCAGGTTCTCTGCTGCTTAGCGGCATGAGATCAATAAGTCCTATGGTTGGCTGGTTGCCTGCTGGATCTTCGTGGGTTGAGGTTGCTGACTTGAATCACCGGGTGTATCTTGAGCCATGCAAGGGTGTCGAGCTTATAAGATGCTTTGCCCACTTTTGAATAACGGGTATGAGACCTTCGTACTTTTGCACAAGTCTTTTGTTTTTGGCCCATCTGAATCTCAGTTGTTTAGGTGAATACTTGATCAACACCATTAGTATATTATGAGAAATTATTTTACAACTATTTTTTTTTTGGTTAATTGCTAAAAAAACACACATTTTTTATTTTACCTCTCATGTTTCTTTTTTTTCTTAATTACATTTTACCATTTTTAGCTCTCATACTAATTTTTTATTTTTCTTTTTAAAATGAAAAGTTAAATAAGCTAACTACAAATATTTTCAGAAATTTTACTATAATTTAATAAGTTTTAATTAAGTTGATGATGGCTACTACCATCTTTTTATTATTAAAATTAACTAATTGGGCATTAAGGTTACAAATCTATAGGAATTTCAAATATCAGGGTGTTAATGTATAAAAATTTTAATTGTGAGGGTATTAATTTGTAGAATTCAAAAGTGAGGGTATTATTTTGTAAAAATTCAAAAGTCAGCGTATTATTTTGCAAAAATTTAAAATCGAGGGTATTATTTTATAGAAATTCAAAAACTAGGGTATCTTTTGCAGAAAAGTTAAAAATTAGAGTATTTTAATGTCATTATCCCTTAGAATTAATCATATTCGATAAGCACTAACTGAGCATGCTATTCATGTTTGGTGCCTAACAATCAATGTTAAGGTTTTCGAGGTCATGTATTCTCGACTTCACTTATACTTTCTAGTTCGTACTTAAATTTCGGGACGAAATTTTTTTAAGAAGGGAAAAGTGTAAAAACCCAAAGTTGATAAGGGCAAAGCGGTCATTTTACATTTTTGAAATTAAATAACGGGAGAAATTTTGAAATTCAAATTTGGTTCTAAGCGAAAGAATTTTATAAAAAAGAGGACTAAATGGCAATTTAGAGGGACTAATTTTGAAAGATCTATGATGCGGGGGCTTAAGAGCAAATATTGGTAGCCCATATAGTGGGGGGCCATGTGCCCCACCTTCAAGATAAAACAGATAATTTACAAAGAGTTACAAAATTACATCCATCTTATATAGCCTTACAATATTCACTCTTATTTTATCTGCTGTAAATATCACATTGTGGTTTGTTTATATGAGTAGTAAAATAATACTCAGGATAGTATCCATTATCCAATGTCTTCAGTCAAAATGAAAATCTTCATCCTTCTTTCTCTTATGTACAATTCTAAATTTTGAATGTTTTGCTGGACAGAATTGGTGCATGTATTTACAGACAGACACACAATCCCCCGCATAAACACACACATAATTTCACATTCTAATTGTTTTGGGGTAAGTTCCTAAAACATGATATATGGCCTGGTTTCTCAGGATGTAGTGAGTCATCCCTGACTTTGTCGTTTCTGGCATCTCCTTCTTCTGAATTAGACTTCTCTACATCATTAACTTTTTTTTTTTTGGGTATAGTAAGTTTGTCAGTTGACAACCTTGGTTTAAGAAACAAATGCATGCTTAATGTATCAGAACATAACAATTCAAAATGGTTTTATCTTTTTAAACTTCTGCATTTGCATCAGACGTTATTTTTAGGAACAATTGCTGAGAATATTGGATATCGGGATCTGATGAAAGAGATTGACATGGAGAGGGTAGAAGATGCAGCATGAACTGCAAATGCAGATGAATTTATCAGAAACCTTCTAAAAGGATACGAAACCAACATTGGACCAAGAGGCTCGATTTTGAGTGGAGGCCAAAAGCAAAGGTGAACTCAAGAGTCAAATTCAAACTCTAATTTCTAACGTTGATGTTTAGCTGTTAGCACAAGCACTAGGGAATTCAGTCATGATTAAAGAAATCTGATTTTTATATCGATGTTCAGTGAATGACACATTTCGCTCGACATCCACTTTACTACTGACATCTCTCTATTTACTTACAATGCAGACTAGCTAGCTATTGCTAGAGCACTTTATCAGAAGTCTTCGATGTTGATTTTGGATGAAGCTACTTCTGCTCTTGATAGCAGGTCTGAGTTATCGGTGAGACAAGCCGTGGAACGCTTGATGGGAAATCATACAGTTAAGTACAAGAGCGCTCCGACTAGCTCCCACTCACAACCCCACCAAAGTAAACTTTCTTGATTGCTAAAATATGTTTCCATATTTTGTTATAATACCAGGTACTGGTGATTGCTCATCGATTAGAAACGGTGTTGATGGCTCAACGAGTATTCCTTTTGGAGAATGGAAAGCTACAGGAGCTAAGTCGCTCTACTCTCTTGAACAGTCGGTATGAATCTCTGGTATCAACAGGGCTAGTGATTTGATTCACATCACACAGAAGTTGACACACCGAAAATCTTTTTCTTTTGAACTCGTTGGGAAGAGAAAAACTTTGTAAACTAATGTCGTTGGAGGAACTCAATTTGTGTAACGTTGTGAATATACCATTTGTCTAGCTTTAAACTCTTATCCCTCTTACTCACACAGTGCACACAAAAGAACGTACGCCTTATTCTATAACTACACTAACGATCCGTTTTATGGAGTTAATTAGACTCATTTTGTCACGTAAGCGCGTAGTTCCTTTTTACAAGAAGACGATACCTCGGTCCTGTTATAAACGACATTGTCAAATGTCCCACGGGTCACAAAACGACAGGTATTCTCATATGTCCAGAGATTTTTTTAACAGAAGAATAAAACGTAGTTTTAGTTTGAAGGATAATAGTACCAGTACAGTAATCATACGAACGAAAAAACCACAGTTAAAATTAGACAATATTTTACTTCAAAATTATATAAATATTAACGCTACCTCCCTCCCTCTATTTTTTTTTTCGAAAAGAAAAATATGAGCACAACCTCCTCGGCTCCTCCTCTATTAGTAAAATTTGACAATTTAATCATTAAACTTTATTTTCCCTCACAAAAATCATTATTTATTTATCCGTTTAATTTAATTCATTTTTTTTTTTCTATAGAGGATTTTGCTGTAGTTTTGATTTTAGAGGTGTCAAATTAATTTTGCCATAAATGATAAAACATAAGTTGCTGTGTACATTTGATCAAACATAATATACTTTCTAATAATTTCCCCCTCCCCTTCCTTCCAGTTTATTTATTCCTTTTTGGGGAATTTACACCTAAGGGGTCTACTAAATTTTTGTGATGAAAAATAAGACTCACTCATTAATATTTTTAAAACTAATCCCAATTACCACGTCACACATGCAAAATTACTTGGATACCTTATTTTTTCAACAAACTTTAAACTACTTTGGCCGTCACCACCGGTCCCGATCCTGACCCCGGCGGCGGTGCCTCCGCTCGACTAAGGTCGAAAAATTTCGACCGTGGTCGAACTTGTTCGGCCACCTCTCCCAGTTGTTCCGATCATTTTTCAACCGATGACCGAAAAATTTCGACTCTAATCAAACATGGTCGGCCGTCTTCCCGGTGCCGCTTCCGTCACTTTTGATTTTTTCGACTAGGGTCCAGTCAGGAGTAATTTTAAAACTCCGAAATATTCATTAAATGACATGACAATAAAAATTTTACTTTTGTAAATAGTTTATAAGTTGTCCCTTTTTTCATCACATGTATTAAAAGAGGGTCAAAATTGATAATCCCCCTCTCCTTTTTAAACCAAGATTACCATAGACCTAGTGCGTGTGTACGATATTAGCATGCATCCGCACAGCAGAGAATCTCTCTCTGGCGCGACTATTTAAACCTTTCCCGAGAGGAAACCCCATTTGACCATTTCATTTCATTCGAGTTTCTTCTCATTTTGGCGCCTTCAAAACCCTCCATTACCCGCCTTTTGCAACCCAGTTTTCTCTTCGGACTACCCATTTTCCGTCGATCCGGATCCGATGGCCGGCCACCAGGTGAGACTCTCCAAACCCTAGATTTCTCGTTTCACTCTTCGATTAGGGCCAGATTTTTCGAATCGAATCCCAATTTCTCTAATGGGTTTCTTGGGGTTTTGCTCATAAATATTGAGATTGTGATTTTGGGTGTGTGGTTTCAGGATATGGACACATCTAACCCAGCGGTTTTTGTCAATGCCGAGCTTCTGCGCTTGTATGTCGGAAGAAGGGTTCGGGCGCTGATTCAGGTCATCCGATCTGAGAATGGAGCTGTGGTTGGAAAATCAACTGATGATAGTCAGATTGTTGTGAAGGGCTCTCCACCTAGGGACCCCACGACCTTTGTTGAGGTCATTGGTATTGCCGATGGTGACAAATCCATTCGTGCCGAAATTTGGACCAACTTTGGTGATGCAATTGGTATGATTAACCCTCCTTTTATCAGGGGCCATTAGCCAAAATAAAGCAAATTAAAATTGGAAATCTTATACTTGAATTTTGATGGGCTTTTTTTCTCCTGGGTTTTCTCTTCTTGCCTTTTTGGATTTGATGGATCTTATATTGGCACTTGTCATTTTCATAAAGCTGCTTAGTTGTATGTTAACTGGGAGAAGAAGGGTACTAGTGTGGAGTTAATAGCTTCATTTTTTTTTTTTTTTACTGCTTAAGTTGAGAAGTTGCTTTTTGCTGAAATTTGTCACAGATCAGAAATGTGGGTTCCTAGATTTTGCGCTGTACTACCTTTAAGTAACTCTCAAGAATATGTAATCGGAGTGCTACTTAGATGTGTTTAAGTTGGATCACTATAGATAACAATGCTCTAATTACTTGACTTGCATCAAACTTTGTTATAATTATTTGTGTTCAAGAATGCGGAGAGTTGAAGTACTTACTTCCACTCTTGGTTCAATTCCTACTTGATGGCCAGACGGTAAGAACTCTTTTGAGTAGTTATATAATTGGAGTGTGACTTAAATGGATTTAAGTTGGATGGTATGCCCATCTTAATATTGTCTTGAACTCCTGAAATTTAGACCAGCTTTTTCTCATACTGCTCTGCTTAATGATTTGGCTTGGCTATGCATCTTTTATTATTTTGACTTATTATGTAGATTCTGAAAGACTGTTTTTTTCCCAATTGGCAGATACACATAATTATAATCAGCTTTGTCAGCTTGCCAATGGGGAATTCAAACACTTGTTCATCTGAGGATCTTCGAGTTCGTATAGTGGTTATGAGGTGGGATTGTAAGCAGAAGACATAATGGTGAATAGAGTCAGTCATGTAGTTTTAGTTGAGCTGCCGGTAGGATGAGAGAATGTCATTAAATTTCTAGTTTTTCCTTGTGCAAGTCATGGCTTCGAAACTATATGACTGAAACTGTGTTCTAAGTAATTAAGAGATGCCTTCAACTTTCTATATGATCCGTTATTCATGGGATCCACTAACATGGATAATAGTAACATATTTGAGCCGTTGAGTGTTTGCATCATACTCCAGTTTTCAGATTTCCGCAACGATGAATTTTGCCTACAAATTGCTACTGAAAATACTTGAGAGTTGGGTCATGAAAATAATTTAACAGTACGACAATGGCCGGAAAGATTCGAAATCATTAGTCAAAGACATAACATAACCTTGTTTATCTTGTTTAGTTGCGGGGTTCATACAAGAGAATGTCTAATGATACGTTATGCTTACTTTTTCTTACTAGTAGTTCTAAATTTCTGTTAGTCTGAGGGCTTGTTTGGCATGGTTTCCAAAGATCTTTTGAAGCCTAAAAGTTACTTTTAGAGGTGTTTGGATGAATTGTCAGAAGATCTTTTTTTAATTAGAAGATCTTTTTAATGAAGCATGGACCCACTAGCTTTTCTAGGAAGATCTTCTGGAGCTTTTACTTCAAGAAGTAAAAGTCATCCCAAACGGGCCCTCAAAATGTTAGAAAACAGAACTCTTAACTATAGAATTAGTAATATGAAAAAAAAAAACTATAGAATTAGTAATGTTTTTCTTAAGAATGTTGTAAATGGAAAGAGATCAAGAGGGTCCCACTGTGGCACAGTTGCTTTGTGGTACTGAAAACATACTTCGGTTCACATTATATGGTGAGATACCATATAGTATGCAGTTTCGTCACCATTGTCTATATATGTAAAGTTTTTGCAATGTTATAAAGAGAACAATAGTTACTAAGTGGTTTCATTGAAAAAAATAAAAATAGTTACTAAGTGGAGCTCCACTTGGTTTAAACAAGTGAAGAATAAATTCTCTCCCCGGAAGTGTCTCCTAGCCTCCTACGGTCCTACTACTATAACAATTTTAAGTATAATATGTACAGTTTATCAATGTTATTTACATACAATTTATTGTTGAATTATAGGACCGAATTATGTATTTGTCAAACTTAAAATACATATTACACACGGTATTTATTTTTACAATCAATAAAATTCTTTTGTCACTGGTTTCATTTTCTTATATCGAAAATTTTATTTTATTTTTTCAATTCAAATTTGCGTTTATCCTAATATATATTTTTGTAAACTGATTTTGTTACGATAAAGTTAACACTTAATAAGTCTTTTATAAATTGTATATAGAATTTACGACCAATAAATTAAAAAAAACAAAATGTTTAAAAAAAAATTCATG
>JXTC01000183.1:15961-80331 GCA_002914845.1 Trema orientale
TATTGTATATAGAATTTAGTATACTGGGTTGAAGGGCCGGACTACGAGACAGGCCAAAGCCCAAAAAGTTTATTTGAAGCCCACTACCACTCTTATCCATTCCGTGTTTCGTTTTCATCCTCTTTACAGGTACTGGGTCTCACCTGCAACAAAATTAGGGTTCTTCTTGAGGTTGATTTCCCTCCAAGCTTTTCTGTACAATTTGCAACATTATAAGGTAACCCTTTTCAATCTCTCATACTGAAAGTTTCAATACAAAATGTTATTACTTACACACTTATTAAGTTCGTCTCTGGAAATAAATTTCAATATTCTAATCTGACCCCCCATTTTAAATTAAATTTTGGGAAAGCCCTGGAATGGCGTAAACCACCAGATATCATGTGGGTTTGGTCTAGTTTTTCTTTTATGACCATCTCTGTTTGTTCAGTGATTTATGAGCCTATGCCCATAAGTATATGTTGGAATACAATGCTGTCAAAGTTAGTACATTTTAAAAGCCTTTTGCCAAGTTTTTCAGTGACTTATTAGGTTTCTGATTACTGATATCCAAAATGGCTACACTGGGAAATTTGCCCAACTCTAGTTAGCTTAGACACTGGAGCTTTATTAGCCAAAATGTTCGGGAAACAAAAAAATTGTACAGAAAGAAGGGTTGGGGGAGGAGCAAAAAAGATGTAACTTATGCGCTAAAAGTGCTTCAAATTGGTAAGAGTGACATTGTGACATTGTGCTTTGGAACAGGAACTATTCATAGTTAAATTTAATCCCAAAAATGCTGTTGTTGTCCCTCCAATTGAATCATGTTTATTTGATGTTAAGCTTTAGTGGGTATATTTTATTATCGGTCAATAGCCATTGCCTTGAATTATCTTGCATTAAACAGATTGTTTTATTGTATATTATAAAATTTCCACCCTATGCTGTTTAATGTCTTATTCATTTTTTCTTTTTCCTTTTTGTGATGCATTTTCCAGATAGATTGCTTAAACATAAACTTGTCCTTTTTTTTTTGGGCAACAATCAATATCTTGATTTCGAAAAATCTGCTTCCCATTTTGTCGCCTGTTGAACATCATCATCCCCTTGATTTTTGTTCAGAGTTCTCTCTTGCCTGTCTCTAAATTGTTGTTACTTTATGGTGTTCCCTATATTGTAAATCATTCTCTGTGACTCTTTAAGGCCATACCTCATGGCACAGATTCAGTCGAGATTCTTACTCTGCAACTCCATTTGGCCTCTCATATTGTTTCCACCTTTCCGTATTTGTATTCTTTCTCCTGTGAATGCTTCTGGCTTCTACTTCATAGTTGCCTTGCAAGCTTGCTTTTCTTTAGATACATAAGATGCCAAGGACAAGGGCCTGTGCTGAAGCAGATAAGCAACATGTACCTGAAAATCCTACTGAAGCTGGAAAGTCTATGCTATCTGAAGAGCATGTGGATCTCGATGGAGATGATGATCCTGAAGAGACAATAGAGGAAGAGGAAGAGGAAGAGTTGGAGTATGAAGAAATAGAAGAAGAGGAGGAGGTGGAAGAGGAAGAGGAAGAGGAAGAAGAAGTCGAAGAGGAGGTTGAGAAAGAGGAAGAGGAAGACAAAGGGGCTGCCAAAAACGTTGATGAACTTGGTGGTGAGGAGATGAAAGTTGCTGACGGGCAGCTGGGAGATGAGAAAAAAAAGCATACTGAGCTTCTTGCACTTCCCCCTCATGGGTCAGAAGTGTACCTTGGTGGCATTCCTAATGATGCTTCTGAAGATGATTTGAGGGCCTTTTGTAAATCCGTGGGAGAAGTGACTGAGGTAACATCTAATGATAATGTGTTTATCTTATCTCTGCATGCTTATGTTGAAACTGATAAAACTTTGTTGCTGACAACAGGTTAGGATAATGAAGGGAAAAGTTTCTGGTGAGGCAAAGGGTTATGCTTTTGTAACTTTCAGAACGAAGGAATTTGCTTCTAAGGCCATTGAGGAGCTGAATAATTCGGAACTAAAGGTGATTAAACCATTTTTGATTAGTGTACTCCCCTTCATGCAATTGCATCCATGCTTTATTGATTTGAATTATGTTGCTACTAGTTAGGCCTGCAGGATGGTGTCTTTCCATTGAGCTTTCTTTAGTTGAAGTTTCCTTTCAGATTGTTTGGAAAACTGCTACAGTTGTACGTTTACCACTTATTTCTTATTGACAGTTTCTTTCTTTCTCAGGGGAAAAAGATAAAGTGTTCAACATCTCAAGCAAAGCATCGGTTGTTCATTGGTAATGTTCCCAGAAATTGGGGAGAGAAAGATATGGAGAAGGCTGTGACAGAAATTGGACCAGGAGTCATTTCCATGGAACTGTTGAAGGTTTTACCATTTTTTCAAATTTCCAGTCAGGGCCTCAGGCTTATTCATTTGCCTTTTGAGTTTGACTTATTTTGTCTTTCAATTTCTGAATCTAATACTATTTTCCATGATTGTCCTTGTGCTTTGATTGACCTAGTTGTGTAATCTTCTTAACCATGACAGGACCCGCAGAACTGCAGTCGGAATCGTGGATTTGCTTTCATCGAATATTATAATCATGCATGTGCAGAATACTCGAGACAAAAGATGTCAAACCCAAAATTTAAGCTTGATACCAATGCTCCAACAGTGAGCTGGGCTGACCCTAAAAATATGGAATCCTCTTCTTCGTCTCAGGTGATCCATGTGTCTTTTCATTTTTACTATTTCTGCAATGGATTTATGTGTTTGCAATTGTGCTTGTACGTTTAACACCTTTTTGCCTATTATCTTTTCCACATTTGGAGGTTGCAATGTCATATATTCTGATATGCACGTGCATTGAGTCCTTGTTAGTTGTCTGCTATCTGTTGGATTGAGAGAAAGGGTATAGCAGTAATGTTAGACAGTTTGATATTTGTTGATGAAAGTTTTTAACAATTTCAAATTGAATTTGATTCTGCTTCTTTTTAATTTTTTTGTACGACTAATCCAACTTTGCACCACGTGGAATCTCTGGCTTGGAAGTGCAGCCTACCACCATTAATTGTAATTTGCACTGTTAACTTCATTTTTAATGTTGTTGATTAAGAGATATTATGTTTGTTTCATCCAGGTTAAGGCAGTGTATATCAAGAATCTTCCGAAGGATATTACTCAGGATCGTTTGAGAAGATTATTTGAGCATCACGGTAAAATCACTAGAGTGGTTCTACCACCTGCAAAACCAGGTCAGGAGCAGAGCAGATTTGGTTTCATTCATTTTGCGGACAGATCGAGTGCCATGAAGGCATTAAAGAATACTGAGAAATATGAAGTTGATGGTGACTCCTTGCTCTTTCCCTTCTTTGACGATGGTTTTACAATTTTGCCAATCTTGATTTCATCCTTGTCTTTTGTTTGTAGGTCAAGTTTTGGACTGTTCTCTTGCGAAGCCACAAGCTGATCAGAAGTCTCCTGGAGCAGCAATTTCATTAAACTCCACCCTACTTCCGACCTACCCGCCCCATCTTGGTTATGGCATGGCTGGTGGTGGTTATGGTGCTATAAGTGCAGGATTTGGTGGTGCAGGATTTGCACAAGTAAGATGCCTTTTCATTTCCCAGTAAGCGGTACAACCTGTGCATGTTCCTTGCTCATTTAAGTGTTAAAAATCTATGCAGCCACTGATTTATGGGAGTGGACCGGCTCCTGCTGGCATGGCAATGATGCCAATGCTTTTGCCGGATGGAAGGATTGGTTATGTGCTGTAAGTTTGTTTTGTTATAGAAGTTTTCCACTGTTTTTTCACTTTTCCATTTAGAGAAGTACTAAACATGGTCAATAATTTGGAATCACAATTCACATATGTAGTCATGCATCACCATTGATTTTATATTAAAAAAAAAAAAAAAAAGCGACTACTCCTATTAAAGGAAATATGTAGCCTGGCTCTTGAACTTGATTTCTCTCCTAATTTTATTGTTCCATTTTCACAACAGGCAACAGCCACCACATAGCCCTCTACCACAATCCCGAGGTGGTAGAAGCAGCCGTGGTGGAAGGCAGGGCAGTGAGAGCAACCGAGGGCATGGCCGTTATTACCCTTATTAAGGGACAATTATGGAGAAACAATCATGGAGTGAGTTTTAATGGCTTCTTACCTCGAATTTTTGGAGCCAATGTAGTTAATTTTTCGTTGTTAACAATTGGAGCCAAATTTTGATGTGTTTGGATTAAGTTTCTAATTTTGTTATGTGCCACTTATTCAATTACAAATTCAGTGTACATAATTTTGTTGGATTTCTTGATGGAAGTGGGTGGGGTCTCGCGGTGCAATTTTGTGGTGAATTTGTGAAAAAACACTTACCAACCCGCATATGCGGTTGAAAAATAGCATAGTAATCAGTTTCATAGACTGACTTGTTACGTAAACATTAAACATAAGCGTAAAAGTACATAAATAATCAGAAAATTATTATGAATCATACATATTGTCGGTACATGATAGGTTTTATCCAAGTATTCTAACAAAATATAAAATTGATTATTTTTTAAAAAAGTAATATTTGGAAAATTTACGAAGTTGTGTTGTGTAGCTAGGGCAGTTGGGAACTCTAAGACCATCTTCAAAGGATTCATACTTAAAAAAGGTGTGTCAACGCTAGATTTAATATTATTATTAAATTTAGCAAAATTTTTAATTTATGTTTCAAAGTTATCGTGCTAAAATAAAGGTTTAATCATATTGTTAACTATTATCATATTTTCAAACTACCATTTACCTCTCTTAGGCTGTTCTTTGTATTATATTCGAAATGCATTTATGTTAAATTTAGCATTGCCACTTTAAGACTTATTGCCCAAATGCAAAATTTTGACGTAAGCATTTAATATAACATGTCCATTGGAGCTGCGCCAAGCCGTGGACAAAAATGGAACCCCTATGTTAGAGGGCATTTTGAACACCTTTATAAAAGAATTGAAAGGAGACGACCAATCTACTGCCAACATCTTGATATCAAACCAAGAAAAAACACACCGGGAAGCATCAACTAGTTGGGCTATTATTTTTTATGCATATGTTTATTTCTTGGGAGGCTTTGCTTCTGAACATAATGTTCAACGTTGCCAATTAGCACACACCTGACTAAGTCATAAATCATCTCAATAACGATGAAATGCCTCTCTTTTTGTCATCATCACTCTTTAACAACAAAATCTTGAAATTTGGTTAATGAAGCAACAACCTAAAAAGACATGGCAGAAACATAAATTAAAAGGAAAAATGTATAGAGAACGCATGTCATTATCACTAGCCATTCTAAAAACATATTTATAACATTCCAGCATGGGCCTAGGGAACACTATAAGCATGAAGAAATTAATTCTAATCTTGACACTTTGGAAACTCGAATTCCGTCGAAGCAATCAGGATTTGCACGTCCTTTATTTCTCCCAAGGTGCAGGTCTTCTACTTGGATGTGAAGAACTAATACCTAGTCTACATAGACTTTGTTCACGCACCTTGCATTGTGCTGCATCATTCCTCTAAAGGAAAATTGCTGGATCTAGACAAGAAATATAGACAATCAGAAACTCATCAACCAAAAATCACCAGTAATCAGTCATTTCAGTTTAATAACTATAATGCAGTATTGAGTACAACAAGAAATAGAACATTTGATAGAAAATGTAAATAGATAACATGAAAGATTGAAAATTATCATTTAAGAAGTTGAAAAAGAACACATCAGCAACTTATACACAGCATCTAGCAGCACAAAGTGCAGCAAGCATAAGATAATAAGAAATACAGAACTCATAATAATCAAGTCAAAACTTACTTGTGCTACTAAGTGCTGTTCAGCTGAAGCCTGAGAAGTCTTGAGGTGGTTCGATCCAAATATTCTCAAACGGGTTTTGCTCTCCCCAGTCATAACACTGCTTACGAGGGTAGTATCTACAGTCACTGAGAGAGTACAATATGCAACGCCTTCCATAGAAACGAACTTTAGAGAAGTAGACACTGTTTCTCAATATTCCAAGGAGATCAGTTCTTGAATGGGATGATAAGAAGCTCACAAAAAGTGAAATACCGTCAAGATTTTGCATCTCCTCCCAAACCATGTTTGCCGGATCAAGCTTGAAAACAATGGGATTTTCACTAGAACATGTATAAATAACTAATAAATCCCCATTATGCTCAGCCATAAACTTGCCTTTCCACCAGTTTTTGGCAAAAAAGTTCTCTGGGCATTTCGGGGGAGGAACAGAGAGAACACTCCAAGTGCGTTCCATGGGGTCAAACACCCCAAGCCAGCCAGTGAGACTTAGACAATAAAAGAGCCCATTGCAGAAAACAAGCTTATTCCAAATGCTACTGACAAAAGGCAAGCGATTTTGATAGTTAACTGTAACCCACTTTGTTGCCCCAGCATGACAAGTACTAATAGCAACAATCGTTGGACTGATGTGCTTGACTGTAAAAAGTATGCAGTTTGAGGATGTAGGTGCACAAGAGAATGCAACTATTTGATAAGTCAACTCGAATTTTGGTAGTTTTATCACCTTACGAGTAAAAGGATTAAAGAAGAAAACACGGTGAGATCTTGGCCTGTATAGCAACAGCCAACCGTCTTTAGTATAGCAAACCCTAGATCCATTCAACTCAGGTAACTCAAGGGAATGAGTCTTGCGCTTTGATGGATCATAAAATTCATACAAGTTGCCAAATTTTGGAAAGTACATGAGCCATGGTGATTGATTCACCACCCTGACAGATATGGCAGTTGACTGCCATCTCTTGCATACCATAGAGGCACGAACATTGTCATCTAGCGTCAGCCGGGACAAAATGATCTCCAGAAGTTCAGTTGGAATGTCAGACCAAGTCTGTAATTCCAATGATTCATGCTTCTCCGTGGTTCCCTTTCTTTTATTATCAGTAATTGTTTCATCTAACCTATGCATCACAGAACCCGGGTAAGTTATAAAATGCATCCATGGACCGGAACTTGATTACCAAACATGTAAAATAAAACAGAATTTGCAACCATTCCGCAATAGTTTCAAGTGTAAACGCCCCCTTTTACCATCAATCAAGATCTGTTCGCATGTAACAACGAAAATCGTTTTTCATTTCTAAATTTTACTCTTTGATGTAGTGATTTCTCCATCTAAGTCTAAGATCCCTTATAAAAACTCAAATGCTTAAAATCACTATTCATAGGAAAAATATATATAACATAAGCAGTTACCATGAATTCAGACCAAAAATCTCAATCTTTACAACAATTCTCAAAGATTCAAACTATCTTACATAAAAAGAACACAAGTTTCTCATTTCTAACACCAGGGTCTCTCAAATTCCAGAAAACCCTAAAACCAATTCTTACCCACATGCTAGAACTCAGCAAATTTTCAAAATTGACTTCTCTTTTCACGATTCAATCTCAAAAACTGGTTTAAACTAAACACATTTGTTTTAAATTACAAACCCAGACTGACCCAATTCCTAAAACACTGAATTGAACCCCAAATCTACAATCAAGTAAAGAATTTTTGAAAAACAAAAATGAAAACTTTTATACACAGCTACAATAATATTTTACTTCGAGAAAAAACAAGAGAAGTATATAGAATAAGCTTACAATTTCATCTTCTTCCTCCTCCTCCCAGCCATGGCGAACTCCAAGAGCTGCTCTCTAGAGAGAGAGAGAGAGAGAGATGCACTGAGAGACGATATTGAGAGAGGTTTAGAGAGAGAAAGTGAGGAGTTGAGAGAGGAGACAGCGAACCGTGTACAAACGCAATTTGGATATAAAAAGGTGGCTACAAGTGTGTGAGTTGAGTCTTCATCAGCTGTGTACGACTCCATAATATCCCGATACAATGAGCCAATGGCGTATGACTGTGTATCTCGTTGACTTATTTTGATAAATTTATCATTACTAGTATGTCGTGGCAAATTATAATTGGATATTCCATGAGAAGCCGTGAAAGGGGAAAGCACATAATGATTGCTAATGTTACAGCTGGTCAACAAGTTTAAGCCAACGTTGTAAAACTGTGTTATTTGGTTTGACTCGTACAGACAAAAAATTGCACTTTCATTTTTACATTTTTTTCCCTTAATATGTATACCTATATTTTTTTTTCAAGCAAAAAAAAATATTATATATATGTATAGTTTACTTCTATTATTTCATATTTTCTTTTTTCTTTCTTTGAATTCTCTCTCTATTTTTTTTTTTAAGGGAAAAAGTTTACAATTCTCATTTGAATTTCATAATCTTATAGTTGACATTTCATAATATTACTACGTTACCGAATTGATGTATATAACATCTCCCCAATAAGACTTGATATTAAAAAATAATATACTAAAAACTGGAAAAAAAAAAAAAGAAAAGAAAAAGGAAAAAGCTATTAGTAAATTGTTTATCATAAACTTCGAGTGCTACAATAAGTCTTTAAAACCTTATTTCATTTTAGGTGACATTGTAGTTGGATACGTTATCGATAGTGAGTATTTGTGAACATTTGACAATAATCCTATTTGATGATTTTAAAAAGGTGCCATATGGATAAGATTTATCTTCAGTGATCCATTACATAAATCTTACTTTTTATATTCACCAGAAAAAAAAAAAAAAAAAGGTAAACATTACTAGTGATACTCTGCATATGATAGTTTAGGAGGTGGAGCAACTACTTCTAGCTATTGATTTAGGCCTGATATGAGTTAAGTAACACCACTAAACTTGTTCATTTTATACGTTATTATGGTGCAAAGCAACAGAAACTGCAACTATTAACACTAATACCGAATTCTTATACGTTATTATGGTGCAAAGCAACAGAAACTACAACTATTAACACTAATACCGAATTCTTAAAAGCTTTTGTATGCTCAAATGGATATATATAATTAGGATTATCCATCTAACTGAGGTTTATTGAGGAACTCATGTGAAATCTACCACGATTTTAACGTAGATGCGTCTAACATTAGCATAATCCTCTTTGTCGTAACCCGAAACTTTATAATTATATAAAAGCTTCTAGCCAGTAATGTCCTTCTCGGGTCAACATCAACGTGGTGCCTGATGTTATTGACTTTTCTAATGCTTCAATGAAAACAACTTATGAGATCGATTTCGCCGCCGCCTTTCAGAGAGATGGGCCACCTGGAGTAAAATTCTTTTCAACTTTGTGAATGTTAAGGTTTAGATTAGTAGTTGTCCCAAGTGCTCTATATAATATAGTTCCAAATAGATGAATATCTAAGAAGTAAAGTAGAAAAACGAAGATAGAAAATACATAATTCATATATATCATTCTTCCAAAATACATGGAGAGAGAGGGAGAGAGAGAGAGACATTACAATATCAAATGCTGGGTACTAGTACTACGTCAACAAATGTCACCAAGCGTGTAACTCAGAACAACATAAAGAAGGGGGGGCCTAAAACCAACTTTAGAATCCCCAAATCCCAAATGGGAAAATGAAAATTTGCCAAAAAAAAACATTCTTCTTCTCTTCAAAAGAAGATGCCTAAAGCAAAAAGAGAGATGCTAAAACCCCAAAAACCACTTCATAATTTGACTTAATTCAAATCAAATTAACAACAAAGGGGGCATTGGACCAAACCATTCTCATTACACTCTCCACATCTCACCATCTTCTTCTGCTGCTCATCCAAGACCTTACAGCTCCCATTACATTCCGTACACATGACAAATCTGAACCCGGCACAACCTTCGCAGCCGCCAACAGCACTCGGAATCCCATCAAACAAGGCACCCAACTTTCCCTCTTCCTCCAACTTCACCACTTCTTCAGCTCCTCCAATCAGCCTCCCCTTGACAAAAACCAATGGCACTTTCACTTCCTTTGTGCCCATTAGCCTCCTTAGCTCCTCCTTGAACCCCGAATCCATCGATATATCGCGCTCGAACACGTGGATTAAGTGGGACTCAATGATCGATCTGACTTTGTTGCAATCCTCAAACGTTTTCCTAATTCCTCGGAGTGTTGTCGTGTAGATGACGACCGAATTCTCGCCCCCCGGCGGGCAATTTTCGGCGTAAGACAGTAGAATCGACCCCGAATCCCGCGAAATCCTCCTCACTTTCCGGGCTTTGGGCGATGAAGAAACCATCCTCTTGATTTGCTCTCCCTCTGCGGACAATTCTTTCTCGTAGGAGGCAACCAACTCCGGATCAAACAGGGGACTAAACCCCTTGCTCCACCGACGATTCTCCGAATCGCTTCCGAAACTCTCCCTTTTCGCCCCATTCGGAGACCCTTTCGCCTGGAAACTCAAACTCAACACCGCCTTACAAGATTTCTCACTAGAATTCCTCACTCTCAATACCTCTCCGCCGCCGCCGACGCCGCCTTTATTCTCTTTCCCTCCAACCCTCCTCGGCTTCCTCGGCGAACCAATCTGATTCAAGAACTTCAACGGACTCATCGAATCGATATCCGCAAACCCGCGAAGAATCGCACGACCCTTCGGACTCTTCTTCACTTGATTCGAAATGGGCATTCCTTCTTCGAGATCCTCCATAAGCTCCCAAGCGTTGATAACTTCCGGATTCTCTCGAGGCGGCGATCTCGACCACATCTTCTTACTCTCCGCCAAAACAGAGTCTTTGAGGGGTTGTTCCTTGTCGAGATTGAGAACCCCGTAAGTGCTGGAAGTGAGAGAAACGACGTGGTTCATGTAGTCGCCGCCATTGTTGAGCATGATATCTTGCTTGAGCTCTTTCCTGAAGAGCTTTGATGAAACGCAACCCATTGTTGAGTTGGGTTTTTTTTCCCTCAGAGTTTCACTCTGTGTGTTTTTGTTTTCGGTTATTGGGGGTTGAGATTGGGATTTGAAGAAGAAAGGGGTAGACAACGTTGTGGGAGGCTTTTTTTTCTTTTTTTGAATGTTTAACGGTTACCTTGTCTGTCCCTTCAACGGGCCCCAACGGTCCGATATTTCGAATTGGCTTTTATTAATTGGATTGGGAGGAATTTTTGTACGAAGCCCCTAAAGTTCTCACTCATTCAGTATCTGACCCGAATACTAATAGGTTTTAATCGTTTACACCCTCAGTGATGCTTGGATGAGTAATGATTTGGCCGCAGCATTTTTCTATTTTGACTTTTGCTTGTCGTGTTTTTATTTTCTATTTTTTATCGGTCCCTAAATTATTGATAAAATCTCACTTTAGTCTCTAAATTTTAAAAAGGATAATGACATAAAATAGTTTAATTATTAACTTTTCTATAAGAAAATTCTGACTTTTGAAAACTTGCAAATTAATATCCTGATTTTTTTATTTTTGCAAATTAATATGCAGATTTTATATTTTCTGCAAATTAATATCTTCACTTTTGAATTCTAAAAAATAATACCCCCATTTATAATTTTTGAAATTTAATATCTTGACTTTTTTTTTGGGCAAATTTTTACTCTTAGCAAGTTTAAAAAAAAGTAAATACTTCTCATTAACATTTAAATAGTGATATATTATGAGAAATTTTTTTTCTAATTATTACTTTTTGGTTGGTTGCAAAAAAAAATATAAATTGGATGATGGTTAAAATTATAGAAAGACCAAATTTTAAGTTTTTTTTTCTATTTACAATTAACTATTTTTCCATTTCATTTTAATTTTTCTTTTTAAAATGAAAAAACTAAAATAATTATAAATATTTTCCAAATATTTTGTTAGTGTTGAATAAGTTTTTATTAAGTTAATGATGGGTATTATCGTCTTTTTATTATTAAAATTAGTTAATTGGGCATCAAGGGTATAAATTTGCATGAATTTCAAATGCCGGGTATTAATTTGCAGAAATTTCAACTATCAGGGTATTAATTTATAAAATTTAAAATTAAGGATATTCTTATACGTAGATTCAAAAGTCAGGGTATTAATTTGTAGGAATTTAAAAATTAAGATTTTTTTTTTAGAAAAATTAAAAATTAAGGTATTTTTATGTCATTATCCCAATTTAAAGGTACTTATTTTGGTGGTTTTGGTATTTTCCTTTACGAATTTAAATGAAAAAGACCAACATGATATTTTTGGGACGAATATTGAACTTAATCTATTCATTAAATTACTATTTTACGCTTAAATATGACATAAGGTTAGCAAAATAAGTGTTTAGGAGCTAGAACAATAAAGGTTCAAATACAAACAAAAATTTTGTAGTGAATGTTTCTTTTAACTTTAAGATTTTCATAAAATGATAATATAAATGTTTAATTCTATTATGATTTTGATTAGATTAAAGACAATGAAGCTATTCATCTATTACCATCTGTATGTTTTTTCTTTCTAAAAGAAGATTAGTATCATCACACTTATCGTCATTTTGATAAACTAGTGGGATCGCAAGTAGAAAAGAAACAGACTAATCCAGGCATTAACTATCCGTGTAAATCCATACGAGAACAACACAATTCACTATTTCAGATGAGTAAATGCAAACATCAAGAATCAAGTTTCTGATGGATGTGAGAATTAGAACATAATCATATGTCGTAATTAGTAGACAAGAAAAAAAAAAAAAAACAATATAATTAGACTTGTTTTTTTTTAATCCATTTTTTTGAAATTCACTAGCTTCGTTTCCCATCAAAGTAAATTCAAGCCGAAGTCTTTCTACGAAGCACAAACTAAGATCAAAGATATGTTACAAGCTAACACGACTGGTAAAGCAAATTCCCCGCATTCTTGTGCTTTTAAGAAGAAACTTATGGCTAAAGAAAAAGAACATGGTTTGGACTTGGACTTGTATTTTTTCTTTAGGTTCAATAACAATATGGGACCTTCATCTAAAAAAAAAAAAAAAAACAGTATGGTCCTAGATTTAGCCCAGCCCAAATGTAACAAGATATTGGGTCTTGATTTAGTTCTAGAATATCATAAAAATCCAATCTTTTCTTTCCTCTTGTAATATCTGATTAGTTAAATTGGCCCAAACTAAGATTGAAAAGGACAGAGAGAACGAAGAAGAAGAAAAAGACATTCCATTAGTGGTTACTACTTTCTGTACCTAACCCATTATGGAAACTAAAGTAAGTCAATGTTAAGTTAAAATGGACAACTGTGGCATTTATGCAAATTGCAAACATAAAACATGGCATTTTTACAACTATATGATGCCAAAGGTCTCATCAGAGGCCTATATTCAAAAGACTGGCATGAGTTACGTGGAGGTAGTGGTGTGGTTGTTATGAGTGAAAAGTCCAACCCAACTAAAAGATCACTGAGAAAGAGAGATGAGAGTATATATAGGAGAATTTGTGCAATTTGTCAAATGATAAGGACTAAATTTATATTATTCCAACACACGTTTTTTTTTTTTTTTTTTTGATAAAATTATTCCACTACAAGTAAGTCCAAAAGAAAGAGGACCACTTTTTGGGGTGGAAAAGTAAAACTAGCCAAGGTATAGCTACCCAGCTAATATGATAAGAATTAATAGTTAAGAGAGTAAAATATACATTTTATGGTTTTGGTATTGTCGTGGGTCAATTCTATCCACATCCACGTTTCCTTGCTTTATGAGAACTATTGTTATTTTACAGCTCAATTTGTAAGAACAAGATAAAAATAGATTAGGATATCTTCTTTGAAAAAAAAAATGGTGCAAGGCTCTATTATACTTTCATTCATTGTAAAATTATTTTATTGCCCTTCGCTTCTTTTGGACAGTGAAGAAATGGGAGTCTGGGAAAAAGTGATCTTTATATCCCTAGGTTGTCCTTTTAATAACAAAGGTATATATATAATGCATTATTAAGCTTTAGCAATAGTGAGTAAAAATCATCACGGCATGAAATGAGTGATTTCGACAAGATTCAAGTTAAATATGTCTATCATATCTTGTTTCAATAAAAAAAGAAAAAAAAAGTAGTATGAAAAAAGGAAATTGAAAAGGAAAACAAGAAAAGGAAAAGAGGAAAAAAAAAAGTTCTTTTCAACTCTATATCATATCGGTTGATGAGTCATATGTATCTCCGAAGGCCCCATCATGATGTCTACCCTTACAACGTTTCTATATCTTTTTGAAGAATCAAAAGAAAACCGAAAACACTCTTCTAGAAATCTTTATATATATATGTATTTTTTTGAGTGAATCTTTATATATATTTTTAACGTAAAGAAATAAACTATAAGAGTAGAACATTAGGCCTATTTTTTGAGCAGAATTGGATCACGCTTTTTTATTTGTATCGGTGAGTAATGATGAAGATGATGCAGAGCAAGATGACGCTAATAAAATTATAAGGGTAGATGACATCAATATTTTCCGTATATTTAGTACCTTTAATTGCATTTACTCAAATACTACGCATTAGTACCTCAACATCTATAACATGGGACAATACATTAAAAAAAATCAAGCACTCTAGTAAATACCAATACGACTTTATTCCAGAGAAAAAAAAATACCAATACTGACAAATATTTCAGGCTGCTGTTCTTTATTGTACTCCACTAATTAAGTAACTTACATCTGACAATATGCATATAATTTCGAATAAATAATTTATTCTTTGCTTATAAGGATCGTAAGAGTCACAATTAATGATTAATTGCAGTTGAGAGAGAGAATAGGGAATATACCAACGAAACTTGTGAATGAAAAATCATGGAGAAATTTAGTTAAAGAGTCTAATTAATGGGTTAGCTAAACTAGCCTTAATAGATTGATGCGATTGTAGAACTACTGTCCTTAATTTTAGTGCAAATGCTTTTGATAACGCGCTATATATATAAAGTCCATAGCAATGATCCTTTAAAGTATCATGACTTATTGTCCCAAAGGTTGACATAATGAGAACTGTCAACTGTGAATGGTAATTAAACCCAAAATTCTTCATTCATGTCGTTTTTAATAATTTGGCATAGTACGATATATTCCATATGACTTACACAAATGTACGGTTTTTCCAATAGGAAAATTCAACACAATATGGTTTTTCATTTCGTCTATTCCAGCCTAATGGGTCATTACATATAGTACTGATGTAATTAATATTAATTAACCAATTTTAGAGGTAACCCATGGGATCATTATCAATCTATATTGGCATTTCAATACTAATACTTGAGATAGTTTAATTAGTGTAAAAATTTGGTACTTTTGGTCTCTCTAACATTATTCTAATTATATTTATATTACTCTTATTCTTTTTTGAGTATAACTGAATAAATTAATAAATAGAGAAATTCACATAGATTCCATGCATTACTAAATGATAGTAGCTAGAGCACTTACGATTGTAAAGGAAAAAAAATCAAAATAAAATTGTGGTCAATCTTTTTACTTTATTCATTTTATCTTTTTGTTGGTAGTGCTAACTTCGGCTTTCTTGTTTTTATATGGTAAAAGTATATGATACTAAAATACAAAAGCATGAAATCTCTAAATAGAAAAAAGAAAGTGAAATTAAGTAAAAATAAATAAATAAATGAACAAAAGAAGCTTGATCATCTAGAAGCATACCAAGATGAAACTTCATAGTTCATCATGGCTCACGTAATTTCCTTGTTTGGCGGCGGCTTTGCTTACTTGGGCAATTGGATTGGTTGGCCGAAGCCCATAGAATTGAGCGGCTTAGCTTAGCTTTATGTCGTTTTGCATGTTTATTTAATAATAATTATAACGTGGTTTGACTTCTTGGAATCTAATTGACCCCACTGAGCTAAGTTTTTATCTTTTCTTTCTCATTTTCAATATTTATTTGCTCCAATATATCGGTGGCTCGGCTTAAGGCCAGCCCAAGCAAAGCCAAGCTCGGGTAAGGCACATTTTCAAGTGTCCCCGGATTTGAGTTACTTTCTCTATCTAGGTCAATAGCTCATTAAAATCGTCATTGAATTCTATTCAAAGTCGATCAAACCTTTTAATCATAAATTTAATTCATGGCACATAATATATTATATAAGTAATTATTTTAATCAGTCTTGAATCAAAATCAAGAGATCAAGCGAATCATATAAATAAACAAATAAATAATAATTTATTTATGTGTAAAATTCCAAATGCATTTTTTAGTTTGACGATTGACGTTAACTTAATTATTATGAACTTTGACATAGACAAATATGAAGGATAATTATCTAAGAGTTTGTACATGCATTTTTAATCCTTCAGCATATTCTAGCAAGTTTGACTGAAAGTGACATAGTTGGTGCTGACCGAGACCACTACTGTAGTAAGAAAATTTTCGGTTTCTATATTGTCTATATTGCCTGCATATATTTCATTATTCTAGAGATATCGGTTGATATTATTTGCTTCTTAGACCAAGTAGTTTTAGTAATATGATAGTACATTTAAGCACTCACCCTTCCATATAAATATTGACCAAGAGCAGTTATTATGACTCTCTCTCTCTCTCTCTCTCTCTCTCTCTCTCTCTTAAGAGAAGTTAAAAAACCCAATGACTAATTAGCAATTTCATTAAATCAGTTTAATATTCGATAGCCACGACATAAACTCAAAAAATAAGAATAAAAACAGACATTTAAAATATATATATAGGCACCAATCCAATAGGTATTTTTATTTTTTTTTTACTTATGCATAGATATCAATTTGGCCAATGAAAATTTAGCATATGCATTTTTTTATTATAAAAAGTAAGAGAGAAAGAGCATTAATGATGCACGTCTTTTTATGCACTTAATTATAATTATTGGACTACCATTTACCTACGTAAAAAGAAAAAAAAAAAACTATTGGCAACCTATATATATATATATGGGTTTGGTTTAAATGGTTACAACAATATTTACCCATGAATGGTTACAACAATATTTACCCATGAATGGTTACAATCGTTTAAGCCGTTAGATCTAATATCTTACGGTGGTGATTAGTTTGGTAGTTAGCCAAAAAAATTTAATGCTATTTATTACCATCAAAAAAATTTAATGCTATCACTACTTTTTTTAGTATCCATTCATAGTCACAAAAAAATTGTAACCATTGAGAAGTCCTCCATATATATATATATATATATCTTAAGTTATATAGACCCAATTGATCACAAAACGATAAACAAATGGTTGATTTAATAGCAGTTGTGATGTGTGTAGATATAGCATCTGAACGCTCTTCATGATCTTGTGAAAATTTATTATTACAAAAATTGAAAGAGGTGGTTGCTGGTTTGGAAGATGTACTTGTATGCGGCATTTATGGGATATGTAAGAACTAAGAAATTTTAAATAAATAAATATGTTTGTTGTACAAGGAACTTCGGAATTATTTGAAACAATTTGTACCTGAAAAATAATTCAAAAATCTGGTACCTATATGCATGCAGTTGAATACCTACCTATGATGCCTAGGTCATATCAACGATTTTGGGAGATCATGATCAAGTATAATATATAGAATATTCAAAGGTTAAAGGTATTGTCACACGCAATGGAATATATATAATTTGGTCCCTCTTTTCAATTTTTATTATTACGTAAGATATATAAAATATTACCTTTACTGCAGAAGCATTATAGTAATAATTATAATAAATATATAGTTCTCAATTCAATAAGTATTTATTTTACTTATTTATAGATATTTTATTCAGCCGTTGGATTAAACTATCATATTTTGGGTAGTTGAAAAAATAATAATAAAAATAAATACTTATCATTTAATATATTTTTTTTCTAATTTTTATCATGAAAATACGTACGTGATAAAATTTAATTAGACAAAATAAAAACTATGTAAAAAAAAATATTAGGTGCCATATATGAGGAAGATAAAATGATCACGAGAATAGTTATAGTGGGAGGCAGCATATGTAATATGGATTGTCAAATATTGCACAAGCGGTTGTCTCATCATCATGTTGTTTATTACACATAATTATTTATGACTTTTCCTTATGTCTGACCATTATCTACATAATAAGTTAACATATCAAGCGGCTGTTGTAAATCAATTAGTATTATTATGACTTCTCTTTTCCCCTCTATAATGTCCCTCATAGGGGTGCATTGTTTTTCCTTATTATATTATACAGCTATAAGATCATGACAATTAAAATTTGAATATCGATTAAGTCGAACTCATATTTTCCGCCCAATTTTGATATCTAATTGATTTTCAGCCAATGAATCGATAAAAAATATGGAACTTCCTATTAAGCTTTTAACTTTATCATTTTTATGTTTTGTTCTTAATATTTAAAATTAGTTAATTGGTTTGGAAATTATTTTTTTTTAGGGGAATGGTTGAACAAAATTGAGATACTAGAATTAAAAACAAGATATCGATTCCTATAAGTCATGCGTCGGTTTATTCTCCATTTTTTTCAAAGGTTAGAATAAACAAATATATAAATAAAAAAGTTAATTTTTTTAAATAAATTAATTTTTACATTAAAAAAAACAATTTTTACACCGGTGGCCATAGTAGCGTGGTTCTAGAATAATGCTAGAGATTACACTAAAAACTTACACCATGTGACATTCATTTCAACCATATCTCTTTAGAAAGTGAGACCACACCATTTTAAGTTATATGACTAAAAATAATGTCACATCACTAGTGTACATTTTTGGTACAATATTTTGGTGTCCCAATCTTTACCTTTTCAGGAGCATAAAATTTGTAAGAATTCTTAATTACACTATATGAATACATAGTTATATATATATATATAGGGCACCAATCCAGTAGGTATTTTTTTTTATCTATGCATAGGTATCAACTTGTCCAATGAAAATTTTTTTTGCACATTTTTTTATATTAACAAGTAAGAGAGAGAAATAGCATTAATGATGCACGTCTTTTCATACACATCATTATAGCCGTTGGATTGCTATTAGATGATGATCTAACGGTTAAAAAAAAATACTTATACATAAGTAAAAAAAAAAATACCTACTGGTTTGGCAACCATATATATGTATATATATATATATAATTTATGAGAGAGTGAGATAAAAATACCTTGATTATTAACTTTTCTACAATAATATCTTAATTTTTGAATTCCTATAATTTAATACCTGACTTTTCAATCCTGCAAATTAGTAGTCTGACTTTCTTAAATCACGCAAATTAAAATACATAACTTTTGAATTTTACAAATCAATATATTAACAAGTGACATTCATGTAAATTAGTACCTTAACACTTGATATTTATGCAAAATTATACCCTTAATGCCTAATTAACTAATTTTAATAGTAAAAAAAATGGTAATATCCCACATTAACTTAATGAAAACTTACTAAACACTAATGAAATTTCTGAAAAATATTTATAATTATTTTTTAACTATTCATATAGAAAAAACCTAAATTGTAGTCTTTCTGTAATTTTAACACTATTTTTTGGCTGTAGTTTAGTGTTTTATTTCATAGTTAACAAAAAAATTATTAATATTTTATTAATATTTAAAGGTTTTTGATAAGTTAATGAGGGATATTTATATTTTTTTTTAACTTGCTGGTACAAATTTATAGAGTTCAAAAGTCATGCTATTAATTTGCCAGAATTCAAGCAGGCCAGTTTATTATTTGCAAGAACTCAAAAATTAAGATTTTTTTCTCTTTTTTCTTTGTTGCAAAAAGGTTAAAAAAAATCTGGGTATTTTCATATCATTAGCTCTAACTCTATATATCTATCTATATATATATATATATGGTTATCATCAAGTAGCTATTTTTTTTTATACCTATTTATAGGTATTTTTTTAGCCATTGGATCATTTATCTAACGGTTACCCTGATTTGAGTAGTTGGAAAAAGACAATAATAATAATAAATACATATTATTTAATATTTTTTCTCTCTATATCTTTGGGAAATTTAGGTGGATGACCAAAATTTTAAATTTGATTAAGTAGATGTCCACTTTTAAAATTTTATAGCTAAATGTCCATGTATATATATTTTTACACTTGGTAGATACACATATCTATCAATTTTAATTACTGTATTGAAATGCACTGGGTATATAATTTTTTATACTTGGTATATAAAATTTTACACTTGGAATATATGCATATGTACCGGACATTTTGCTATAACATTTGACAAAGAAATATTTACTGAAATTGGGCCCAAAATTTGGTCATATTTGATCTATAAGCCCCTATATATTTTACCTTGAAAAGACGTACATGATAAATTTTAATTAAACAAACAATAAAACTATATAAATATAGTAAGTATTTTTTTTAACATATCCACATATATTATTTTGCTTAATAAAAATTCATCACGCACATTTTTTCATGGTAAAATGTGGAGAGATAAAGTCATTAAATAATGAGTATTTATTTTTATTTTTTTATTTTTTAACTATTTAAATTATGGTAATCGTTAGATCAATGATCTAACAGCTAAAAAAAAATACATATAGATAGATTAAAAAAAAAAACCTGCTGGATTGGCAACTTATATGTATATATACACACATATAGGTTGCCAATCTAGTAGGTTTTTTTCTTTTTTAATCTATGTGTAGGTATTTTTTTTTTAGCCGTTGGATCATTAATAGTGATTCAACGGCTATAATGATGTGGATAAAAAGACGTGCATTATTAATGTTATTTCTCTCTCTTACTTTTTAATATAAAAAAATTTTTTATTGGCCAAATTAATACTTATGCATAGATTAAAAAAAAAAAAACCTACTAGATTGGTGCCCATATATACATATATATATATATATATAACTACTGGAGTGGCCAACGGAGGCTGATGAGATTTACAAGAAAATTGTAGACCTTTCTAATAAGGAGTCATACCAAATCGACCACTAATTATGAGAAGATTTCCTCCAACCGCAGCGGCGATCTCACCTAACTAGCTAGCTAGGTTTGCTATGTTTTGAATTCTTTACTCATAATATATTGGTAATATTCTGCTAAGTACGTAAACAATTGACTAAAATACGTTACATGAACACAACTGTACTTTTTTTTTTGTTTCATTAATATATACTATTCTGCTAACTTTATTTCCACGTAAATGAACACAAACTAAGGAATTTCTTGTTTTTTCGATGATAAGAAGTCTCTGTCGAGTCATTGATTTCTTATTTAGTGTATGTTTGTCAAAGATTAAGCTAAGAATTATTAATGACGCCTAGCTAATTGTTTCATGATCCTAACATCCATTTAGTTTTCAAAGGTAATGTATCATTTATAAAAAGATAATACTAGGTGTACCAAAATTTGTACCAAATTTTTCGTACCAACACATGTGGCATTTGAGTTGGCACTATTTAATTGGTGTATTAAAACTTACCACAAATATATTAATCATATTCACCAATTGAATATTGCCAATTCACATTCCACATGTGTTGGTATTAAAAATTTGGTAAAAATTTTGGTATACATATCATTATTCTTTATAAAATAGAATTATAACTCAATTACATGATTAGTCTTTCAAAAAAACACAGTTTTATAAAATAGAATTATAACTCAATTACATGATTAGTCTTTCAAAAAAACACAGTTGATTCAAGCAAATTTTAAATATCTGATATTATTATGTAGTCCAAAATATGCAATTACGTTGGTATATATTTTTATAACCATATATACACAAACTTTGGATTAACTAAGGAAAAAGGAGGGGGAAACTTGATGATGTTATCATATACTTTCTCCTTGAAATTACGGTGAGTACCCTTTAGAACCATATTTGGTGGCTTTGACTAAAAGTAATATATACCTCTATTTTTCTGCTTCTTAAATGAAAGGGATATCATTAAATATATGTTACATTTTTTTTAAAAAAAATTTGAAGGAATATCTGTTACATAATCGATAGAGGCACTTTTTATGGCCTGCTAAGTGCTAATCATGAATCGGCTAGTTATATATGTTTATGCGTATATACATTGCCTATATATATACATATATTTAAGCCGCACGCTTTTTGTTGCAGTTGTACGTAGCATATATATATGGACAAAATATTAACTAAGTACTAGCTAATTTCCCTATAGAACTACACGTTTCAATACATTAGAAAATTTGATCACTATATAAATAATAAACTGGTGGCTCTATAACTTCTCAATTATCAACTCATCATTTTAATCTTTAAAGTTTCTTGTTGTCATTATATTAAAAAAGCTGGCGGATAGAAATATTTTAAATATTATAGGAGCTAGCTATAGCTCGCTCAAGTTATTGGAGGCCTAGACTCTATACAAGATCATGGCACGTCGTACATATGATCAATATTATAGAAACTATTTTTTTTAATGTATTATAAATCATATACCGGAGCCTCAATATCATAAAATATATGTAACTGCTACTTTTCTTTTTGTTTGTTTTTTCTAAACAAAACTTTGAATAGATACCATACTTCCGGCATAAATTAAGAACGGTTCGAAGTGGTTAGCGAGTATGATTAAAAGACTGTCTCAAATGAACATTATATGAGAAATACTAATGCATTCTCTTTTCTCACTTACTTTTACATTCTCTAGTCTCACTGTTGATACGTGGATTCTACTATTCAGTTTAATATTTTAATAATGTAAAAAATAATAGTGGAATCCACGAGTCAAGCAGTAAGATTATGAGAGTGTAAAAGAAAATGGTGCTATTATTCTTCAACATTATATATATTCATTATACCTTTCATTTAAAGAGTATTAGAGTAATGAAGTAGCTTTATACCTTCAAATTATAAGTTACAAACATTAATACTAACGTATACAGTTGTTTTATGAACATGGTAGAATCGAAAAAGAAAATGAAACACTTCTGGCTAAAAATTATGATAAAATTGATCTGTTGAGAATAGAGCACTGAGCTATTAGACATTAATAATTATAAAGAGATAATTATTAAAGAATATATATACAAATCAAAAGGAGCTTTATCTCAAGGGAAAAAACCAAAAAAAAAAGAAGAAGTTTGATTTAACGTCAAAGCATGTCATATACATAAAAGAGTGTATCTACAGTCCACACTTTAGAATAAAAGATGATCAAAAACAAAATAGAAGATGAGAAAAAAGAAAATGAAACCAAAAACACAAGAAATAATGAAACGGATAGCTAGAGACCTTATTAGCAAGAGTTATTTTTTTGAAGGAAACATAACTAGTGAAATTGAAAAAGAAAAAAATCTCATCATTTAAAAAAGAAATTGAAATAAAAAAATTCAATCCATAGTTTGTTCTCTCTCATTCTTTTTCAATACTTTTTTTTATTGTAATTCTTTTCATTGCAAATTAGTTTTTTCTATTACAATTCTTTTCATTACAAATTAGTAAAATTACCATTAGTATAGTTGAATTAGCTCTTGATTGTATTTTACTTCTTGAGGAATGAATAGATTATATATCTCACTTTCCATTCATAGACCAACATTATAGATGGTTTCAATTATAATAAATTAAGATAAATTTGTTAGTTGTGTTATATTCTTAACCCAAATCACTTTAAACTAGTAACTAATCAAATTTTTACCATTAATAAATTTTATTAAATTTTTAACTGATGTGTCATTCTATTTATTCGTTAAATCAGATTTGAATTTAGATACTAAACTTGGACATAAAATTTAAATTTTATTTTTAATTACTAAACCATGAATAGCATTTCTTGTTGAATAAAATTTCTTAAGTTCATGGTGTAATGTGTTGGCATCTACTAGAATGCTCCCTAAAATTAAATTTTAGATATAATCATTTCATCACATTAAGACTTGGATATAGATGTTTGATGACGTTTAAACTCGGTGAACAGTCTAGTTAACTAGCTAAGTTTTTACACACGAAAGTGAAACGGTCAATTTTTATCTAAATATGTATCTGTTACCTGTGGTCCATACTCCATAGTTGCTTCGATATAATTATATTATTTATTGATTTATTTATTTTTTCGAGCGAACATTATTCTTTTCTTTACATAAATTTTTAATATACATATATTAAAGTAGTAAGTGAGCTAATCTCCACCAATAAAGATGCGTCTAATTAGTTTTATGCAAAATATTGTTAAATAGAAAAAAAAAAAAAAAACCGACTTTATAGAAGCAAATCAATAATTCAGATTCAAATTAATTAAGAAAAGAAAATTAAGAGCCAACTGCCAAGCCACAAGATGAACCCATAGAGCACCTTAGCCGAGCCGTTACAAGAGAGCAAAAAAAGACAAATAAAAGAAATAGAAAATGACACTACACCGCTAATAAAAGAATATGAAAAATGAAAAAAAAAGAAATAAAAACAAAGATTAAATTTGTATTTCCTTTTCTTTTTTATTATCTCTAAGTTCCCTGAAAAAAAAAATTATATATATCAAAGCTAGAGTTTTTTTTTAAAAAAAACTTTATCAATGGGGAAATTAGTATTGATTCTGGTTAAAATTAAACTCTTTTAATATATTGGAAGGAAAATACATATATGTATGTATATATATATGAAAATTAACTAAAAAGGAAAAAAAAAAATGAATTATTATTCTTTTTTAAATCTTTCAACATAACGAAACCACCAATCATTTTTCTCAAAAATATAGAAGAATTTTTTTATTAAAAAAAAAAAAAGAAAAACGAAGCCACCAAGCACGAGTCAACAAGTTGAAACTCTCCCTCCAAAAAGTAAAATTTTCTGATATTATATTATATTAGATATTTCATTTAAGAAATGTTAAAAAAAAAAATACCTTCTAAATCTAAATCTAAATCTAAATCCTATTAACTTCGAAATAGAAACTCTCCCATTTATATAAAACCTCTCCTTACTTCTTCTTCTTCCCTCTCAAGTTTTCAGCTATTCTCTCTCTCTCTAAAACGTTCTTTCTACTCTCTCTCTCTCTAAAATTCGAATTCTCCTTCTCAGAAAGAGAGACTTCATCGCAATTCAAGAGATGCCTCAAGTCGATTTAGAAACCCTAGTCTCGGCCTGCGCCGGCGGAGGTGGCTCCATGGATCGGAAGATCGCCTGCGAAACCCTCGCCGACGCCGAGAAACCACCGGGATACGGAAACGCCGACGAAGAGCCGGAGGTCCCACCGGATTTTCCGCCGGAATCGTTCTGGCTCTCGAAGGACGCCGAGTTCGACTGGTTCGATCGGAACGCCTTCTACGAGCGGAAGGAATCGCAGAAAGGAAACTCGAATTCGACGAACCTCAATCCGAATTTGAATCCGGGAGGAGGATCGAACTCGAACTCGAACTCGCAGCGATTCTCCATGAACTTGAAGTCGAAGGCCGCCATTATTGGCCTTCCGAAGCCTCAGAAGACTAACTTCGTCGACGCGAAGCATCGCAAGAATTGCAGACTCGGGAACACGAGGCTCTTCCCCAAACGATCCGGATCGAGCGGCAAATCGGACGGTCCGATGATCGAACCGTCGTCGCCGAAGGTCTCCTGTATGGGACGGGTCAGATCGAAGCGCGACCGGAAGCGTCGGTGGAGGAAGAGCCGCCAAAGATCGCAGCGATCGTCGACCGAACCGGTTTCGGTTACCGTGGAGAAGGTTACACCGGCCGAGAGACGGAAAACCGGGTTCTTTGCTAGTTTTCGGGCGATTTTCCGAACCGGATGCCGAGAAAAGAGCGGCGGTACGAGCGTGAGCGGAAGAGTCGCTCTCAGGACCGAATCGCCGCCGCGAGATAGCGTCTCGGCGAGGAGCCGCGATTTCTCGGGCGTTGATATCGACGCGCCTTCGAGGCGCAGCGTGGAGATTGAACCGCCCGGTTTGGGAGGTCTGCATCGGTTCGCGTCGGGGCGGAGATCCGGGTCTTGGGTCGGTGAGGCTGGCGTTGACGTGGCGTGACAGGATTCGCTGGAAAAACGTTTTACGTACGGGGTTGGAGCGTGCTGGTGGGACCCGGTGGTGCAAAGTTGGTTGGGAGATGGTCGTGATTGGCAGCTTGTGTGGGGCCCGTTTAAATTGTCGTTGGATGACGTGGCAATTTGAATAACGGTTTACCCACGCTTTGGTTAATGGTAAAAAAAAAAAAAAAATGAAATTGAGATAGATTTCAACGTTTACGTTTTTCTTTTTCTTTTTATTTTTGAAATTACAAGGATTGTAAATAGGATAAATGTTATTGGGAGTGCACAGTTGTAAATTTTTCCTTTTTTTTGTATTTTCAGATTTTGATTTGGAAGAAAAGAATATATTTTGCATAAAAAGATTTAGCTTAACCGAAAAATATGGGATTTTGAGTATCTTAGTTGGACAATATCGTAATGATTTATCGCCTAAAAATAAGGGATTTTCAGCATACAAAATACACTCAATTTTAGCTTTACAAATCGCAAAATCAATAATTATCACTGAAAATATGAATTTTATTTTCAAAATAATTTTTTTTGGTTTTGATTTCAATAAAACATGGCGCTCTAAAATATATGGTAATGGAAACATTTCCGATATAAGATTTTATCTTTAATTAGTATAGAATGAGTTAATATATGTTCTTGCTAAGCTTATCTTTATTTTGACGGGAATTGGGTTATTAACTTTTAATGTCAAAACTGATTATCATTAATTGTTTGAGCTTATCTCATTTTGACGAGAATTTGGGTAAGTTCTCATTTTTCATACATATCAATTATGTCATTCCATTGTTTCCCCGCCATCTTTTTCCATTCAATTTATTTTTCCGTCATTCCATTCCATTGTTTAGTGCATTTAATTTTCCATTCCATCGTTAAGGTAGGGGTCAAAGATGATAAAAAGAAGGAAAAAAAAAAGTAAAATATTTATTCTTTGCCCCGCCATTTTTTTCTAATACGTACATTTATGTTTTTTCCTTTAGAACTTTTTTTTTTTTTAATGCTGCCTTAATTGTAAGGTCTTTTTTTCCCCCCCTTTTTTGAGGGTTCCGGACTTAAGTAGTATATTGAAAAAGAAAAATTTATATAGAAGTTACCTTTGTTATCTAGAACTTTGTCCAAAAGTACTACAATAAGGCAACATAAAAATTTGTTGATAGGTATTTGATTAAATTGGAACGTCTAGTTCCCATTTCCTATAAATCCTCACACTAAACTAAAATACCTTAGAGAGAGATTAGGATAAGCAGGATAAAAAGGTTTTCTATGAGACGGGAGATGAAAAATTATTAAGCTAACCAAAATGTCAAATGACTATAAGAATGGACTCTATGCTTAGATGGCGTGCCAATTGGTTAGATATGAGCCGTCGATGTATTTAATATATATATATATATTTTTTAAAAATTATTAAGGAATACTAGTTGTATTTTTTTTTACACTTTGCACTTTTTATCTCACCATTTGATATAAATTTTACTATAATTTGTTAAATTATTAAAATATTAAGCTAGATAGTAAAAAAGTCACGTGTAAACCAATGAAGCTGAAAAAAGTAAAAGAGGATAAGAAAAAAAAAACTGAATTTAGTACTCCTCAAATTTGTTTATTCATGCCTTCATTTTCAAATTTTTCATCAAGAAATTGGCTCGGGGGTTCGGTAAAATTGGGATGGGGGCCCTTGCTGGGGCGTGGTGCCTTTGACAAACCCTGACTAGCTAGGTAAATGCCATTATGAATGGTTTGCCCCAATACTAAATTGTCATTTTGTTGATATATTTTTCAACGAAAATGACGGCCCCGCCAATCCCTAATCAATACTATTTCTCTTTTTTCTCCATTAGTCAAAAAATGAAGCAAAGATATCTGTTAGGACAAAATTTGTTTGATAAATTAGTACCAAAACTCATCAAAATCCCATGTAAAGATTTTTCCATTCAACCATATCTTCTTACTAGGTCAGTCATTCATTCTTTACCATCCTTATAAGTTATAACCATTGTAATACCATTTTCATCTCATTGTTACTTTCCACATCGTCGTAGTAAATTTATCTATACTATATATTTTTCCCCGAGGTTGTCCAATTAGTCAAATTTGGCATTTTCGATCTCATCAAACATGATCTAAATTAGATGAAATTACGACCACTATATACGCCATATACCCATCCAAGAAGAAAAAGGAGCTTTTAAGAAGAATTTAATTTTGTACTCTAAAAGATGCCTTAACTACTTTTGTAAACATAATAGACTACTCCAACACACTGAAAGAAAATTATGGTATTATTGTTACTAATCTCCATTAATCCGACTACATATATATATATATATATATATATATTCAGTGCTTCTCTATCATCATTCACTTATAAACACATTGATGTCTTCACCTGAACTACCATTGAAAACGATGGCAAGGAATATATCATTTACTTTCTACGAAGCTCATCATATAGCTCAATCTTGCGCCCATTGAGGACCTGGCAAGGCCTTGAATTGTTCTTATAAGGTGAATGCAACGGTGCTTTTATAGCATCTACTTGCTCCTTGGAGATACACCTAACCTGTGCATTTATTTTCAAACATGTTTAGTGATAATAAACATAATATATTACGTCTTATGACTATATATATATATATATACATATTAGGTTTTCCGTAAATAAAGTTAAAATGACCACTATAAATTGTGATTGGATAATCGTGAGTGATGTGACAGTCTGAAATTAATAGATTGGAAAAAAAAAAAAAAAAAAAAACCTTTCCGAGAATGTTCCAAATGACTTGCTCGGAGCATGGAGGAGTGGTGAGAGAACCAACATATCTGTAGTATTTCCTGGTCTGTCTTTTAAGTTGCTTTAGATCTAAGGTTCCAAGAGGGACATGAGCCTCCTCATTGCCTGCACAAACCTCCTTAGCCAGCTCGTCCACTTTGTCCTTAATCTACAGTCACGTATTTAAAAATGTATGATACATCGATATTATATATATATATATATTATATATGTGTATATCATAATTGAGATTAGTTTTTATAGATATGAATCAAAAGTTATTCTCATTTTTGTTTTTTGGGGTACAAATTGACCTTAGAGAGAAGTGGATCTTGACGATCACTATAGTTGAAGAGAACTGCTACAACTGAGAGACTGTCATCTTCTGCTTTGTGCACTAAATGTAGCTCTGCTGGAAATCTGTAATCAAGTAATAAAAATATGAAATGGCTATTAATTAAGCTCTGCCTTAATTGAAATTATCAAACTAGTAAATGGCAAGTCTTTAGAGTCAGTCAAGGACTGATTTGGCTACAGAGTGAAAAATGTATTTTTTGTTTGTTTGGGCTGGGCATGACTCTTACTAGGCTGACCATTTGTGCCTGATTATAGGCCCAAATTCAGGGAATGTTAGCCAAAATGGCCATTTTTCCTTTTTAGTTCATTGAATACATGCCATGTTTTTTGTTTTCAAAATGATTGAATTTATATGTATGCCACATATACTCAGTATAAAAAATTATAGATATTAGTAAGTATGAGGAAATTAGATTTTATGGTAAAAGTTTAAAAACAATTGAAAAATCCTAGATTTAATTAAAAAAATACCACTTTTAAAAGTATTTAGAACAATACCACTTTTTATTAGTTGGTGAGATACTTGAGGTAATTTGTCAAAGTACCTGAGGTAACTTGATTAGTTACTTCAAGTAATTAGATTAGCTATAAACTAACCCAACTGGTTACCTCGAGTATCATTTAAAAATACCAATTTTGAAGAAAAAGTGATTAGTTTTCTTAATATTTATTGAAAGTGGTATATTTCTAAAACTTTTCCAAAGTGATATGTTTCTAATTAATTCGAGATTTTTCTGAAAAATCAGCGCATCCAGGATTTTTCAATTTTTAACCCTACGGGCCTAAATTTCTGTAAGAAGTCCGTTTATTATTTAAACTTATTTAATGATGTACTCGATATAAAAATTGATCTAATGGTATACTTAACGTTAAAAAAAATGATATAATGGACTATATTTTGGTATGAATACAAAATCGGCTAGACCAATAATTTACTAGGATGAAGTATACTGTATAAGAAAGGGAAATTTGTCATGATTACTCCCAATATTATCCACCCATTAGCCATGACTTAACAACTCTATACCAGCCAAGATCCAATAGAGAGAGAATGATAAAGAGAGGAGCCTTTTACTACGTGACAGCCATTCAGTATTTTCATGTGACATTTTTGTAATTTTCCACCAAAATTTGCTGCCATACATATCATTTTAAGGTCACTCCTTGGTTTTTGCAGACTCACATGAGTACACAAGTCTGTGGACTGTGGTGTGGTGATCTCCTTATATATATATATATATATATATATATATATTACAGTATCTTTTGGGCGTCCAATTTATAATAATTTGTTGTGGCATTGAACTCATAAAGTATAATCTTTTAGTATATGATTGGCAAAGAATATGATTCTGTATTTAGTAACAGCTATCGATTAATTTGTTACGAAAAGTTTAAGAGATCTAGAGAGAGAACATACTGGACTCCATCAAGTCGGTGCTCAGAGGGAGTGTGCCAATGCATTTGCTTCAAAGTGTAATTCTTACCATCAACATCCAACACCCCAGCGTTTTCTTCAAAATGTACCTGTTTATATATATATAACGCAAAATCATTGCTCTCTATTATATTTATATACATATCTTAATTGAAATTGCAAATTGTAATAATAATGATAATAATAATAATATATTTTCAAAATAATAATAATAATAATAATAGTAAGAAAACCATAAATATAATTTCCTTAATTACCAAACAAATTAAAGATTATTCACATGAGAATTTTATAGTAAAATACCAAAAAAGAAAAAGAAACTATTGAGAGTGAATATTTCTGAATTGTCTCATTTTTATTTAGAATTTAGTGATTCTATAATATGATCTGACGTTCAGAAGCACACGTCATCTCACCAAAATGACAAAATTACATAGAAACAAGAGATCAAGTTGAATTAACAAACCCACCCCAATGTTGAAGCCATTGTTAACAAGAGTGGAGTTTGCAGGTAGGTAGTTCCTGGTTAAGGGCTTAAACTTTTTGTTGTGAACAACGTTGTCCTTCTCGATATTCACCGGAGACTGCCGTTTCCCCGCTGAGCATGTCGAGTAAGAGGGACTCAAACTTCCCCATTGTCCAGGCCCCGTGGTGCCAGAGTATGTGAACGCCGGTCCATCATGCTCTGCCAAAGAACATATAATTAATTTTCAAATTAAAAAAAAAAATGTGAAGAAAATAAAACTCAATGTAACCCTTTTCAGTCATGGCCAAAATTAAGTTATATGTTCCATAAAAATTGATTTTACCGAAATGCAAATGGGAATTTGAGATTGATTTTACGTACCTGATGAAGAAGCACCAAAAATGAATAATGTGAGAACCAAGGTAGAGAAAAAAACTCTTGAAATCATTCTTGTTATCTATCAAGATTTTTTTTTTTTTGTGGGGGGAGAGAGAATAATTTTGCGTTGTGTATATATACAAAGACTAGTGTGTGTGTGGATATATATATATATATATATATATAGAGAGAGAGAGAAATTGGAAAAGGGGTCAGCGTTAGGTATTATGGTTATCTCCGGCCAATTCCGCTATGTAATCCAGAGTAATTTCTGCCAAGTATGGCGAGCTCTATGTTGCTATTTTGGGTGTTTTTTGTCGAGATTTTTGGATTGCCTTTAATTCACATGGCTTTGGCCTATTTATATACACTTTACTACTTTAGTTATGGTCATTATGGGAATTTTGTTAACAAAAATTTCCTATATAGCCCCATACATGAAATTTAATAAAGAAAGTTGTCTTTTAATATATTGAAACAAAATACTTAATCCAGAGTGTACACTTCTCTCTCTCTCTCTCTCTCTCTCTCTCTCAAAAAAGCTATAAGTTTAATGTTGAAGGATCTTAATATTTTTATAACATATAACATTAATTAATGTTATATAAACATCCATGTCACTCAACATACATCAATAAAATAATTGAAAATGATCATGTAAAGTTCAAATTTAAGTAGAAACCTAGGATTTAATTGACAGTTATATTTTTGTATTGACTTAATTTCAATGTAATTTGCCTAATTATGATGCTTTAGATAACTATAGGGCATAGTTGTATTTAGCTAGGGCTAGACATTTACTAAGTAACCGGGAATGACTAATCATACTCAGTCGAGTTAATTTCAATCGAAATACTTCAATTGGTTTATATTACCTTAATGGCTTTTGGAATATCATGATCTATTTTGCAATTTCAGTAAGACTAGAGCTACAAACTTCATATAACAATTTTTTGTTTTTTACCGACTTATGTGGCAATCTACTTGCCATTTCCGTAATGTGATAATTGCAGTCTTCCCATATTTGTTAAAGATCTCTCGTAATAATTTCTTTAAATTTCCATAAATTAGGGGAAAATAAGTGCAACTGTACCCAAACATTAATTGTTTTGATCTCTTGGAGAGAAAAAAGAAAATGAAAAAGAAAAAGATAAAGAAAAAGAAAGAATACTATTGCAGAAATAGGAAAGAAAAAGAACGAGATAATTTCTGTGCCATATTCGTTAGAAGATCTTTTCATGTTTGTTTAGTTATAAATCTCTTGCAATAACTTCTTTAAATTTTCAATAATTCAAGCAAAAATAGAAATAAAAAGTTGAAGCTTACCCGAATAATCAGATATTCTTCTCCTTAATCACAGTAATATATGATTTTACAGCAATGGGTTTATGTTGTAGTCAGCATTTATTGAAACACTCTGTAATTAACTTTTTAGTTTCGATTTTATTTAATATAAAAAGATACGAATGATTGGCTTTTACAAGATAAGCATTATGAAAACAATAATAGCGACTCTAATCCAAATTTATTTTGCCACCTAAATTTCCTATCATGAATTTGATTTTCCTCTCATGAATTTGACTGTACGAATGAAGTTGGCTCATTCAATAAGAAAGTAAGCGACAATAATGATTTAAAGTCATTTATATTTATATTTGCATATATAATACTATATTGTACTAATAACAATGTTACAAGTCAATTATCGCAAATATATATATATATATACATGTATATATTTTGAAAGGATATTGCGAATATAGTTGCTAATAACAATTGAGACGAGTTGATACTTCCAAATTTTTCTTATGTATATTTTAGTGATGTACGTAAGTTCTATTTATTTATTGTTTTTGACTTACAAAAGAAAGATGGGATTGGAGTGGCATTCCAAGTGTCTAGTGTGTTAATTGTTATTGTTGCCAATTTCTCTAAAGAACTTTTTCAGTTAGAGTTTTAATAATATACATATATTCGTAAAGTAGACTCTACTTTTTAAAAAAAAATCAGAGACCAAGGACGCTTGATTCAACCAAACAATTTTTTTCTTTGTATTTCGTTTTAAGTTCTGGCCAAACAGATAGTTAGAAGTGAACCACTCGAAATGAACCACTCAAAGTGGTCATTTTCCCATGATAAACACATACATACATATTATATATATATATATATTATATAAAACTACTATAATTGTGTTGCCTTCATTTTCATGTGGTAAGGTGGATAACTTTCGGTGCAATTTGAATGGTTTCTATAGGAGCTCTTGAGATGAAGGGCAAAAAGTGGGACAGTGGCCCAGTCAGTGACTTCTTTCACTTCTTCGGTTCATTCATGTCTTTTATTACTTCATAAAAAGCCAACATATACATAAGGAATCATTCTCAGCCACCAAACGTAAACCACAAAACCATTTCATAAAAGATTAAAAATGAAAAAATGAAACAAAACAAGGTAGCTTCACTCAATAATGATCATCAAACAACACAAAAATTCATTAAAATGAGACAATGTTCTACCGCATCGTGAGTTTATCATAGTTCATTATTCGATCAAACTCGACGATGTCATCACTAACGATGTCTAGCATTTTTCTCTTTCGAAAAAATTAATTAAACAACGTCGTTATTCTGGTATTCTAACTCAAAATTTCCGTCTAAACTGCGTCTAGATTTCAATAATCAAAACATGGATCCACCTAGAATTGAGCCACTTAGTATAGTAGTGTTCATTGACTCATTGTTCATTATAATATGGCATATGATATAAAATCCATTTAGTGAGCTTCGAGGTCTTTTTAGCTCAGATTACTAAATTGCAAAATTCCACTAACACAACCTCACAACTATTCGCACCACAAACTGAGAAAAACGGTAGAAAAAGGAATAAACCAAGGAGCCGTCCCATACCAAAGGCTAATTTTAACCTATTCCTTCCCTAACAACAAGGACAAAATGCTTGAGAGAAAATCTAATAGCTGACCATTATTTTAAATGTTAATCTAATCATCACACTAATGCCATATTGCCATATAATAACACAAGACACATGTTCATATAATAACACGAGACACATTTTCTTAAAAAGAGGAAGAGGGAATGTTTGCTGTATTTTTTTTCCTTTTTTTTTTTTTTTTGCATACGTGCATTTCACTTTGTTATATTATTAAAATGTTAAATTAGTAATAAAATTCATATGTCAAATAATGAGATTAAATAGTATAAAAAATTATAACAAAGAGAATACATTTAGCACTTTTCAAATAAAAATAGTTATAACAACACATAATTTAGGGGTGTTCATGGCCGGTCTGGACGGTCTAAATCGCCAATCCAGAAACCAATTCGAATGTGCAGTTTAGCTGGTTCACCAATCCGTGCGGTTTGAATTTGTCGATTTAAACCGGCCAAACTGCACCTATATTTTTGCGGCCGATTTTGACGGTTTTTGTGGTTTAAAAAATTATAAAATTTGAATTAATATAACATCAACTACTTATAATGGATTAAGTAGACAACTACCACTTTTTTCAAATGTTTAACTAAATTTACCACCACTATTAGATTCTACCACTTTTGGGAGGGAATTAGTCAAGAATCTATCAAGAATTCATCAAGAATCCATCAAAAATCTATCAAGATTACCACTAACGTCAAGAATCTGTCAAGATCGTCAAGAATTCGTCAAGAATTCATCAAGAATTCATTTTAAAAAGTGGTATGGTGGTAGATTTAATTAATGAGGAAAAAAAAGTAGTATTCACCTAATTTTTTCCATTATAATTATACTTCATCTAAAATATAAAGTCCAAATATAAAATGAAACCATAACATAGTTAAAAACTACAACCAAATCAAAAGTCCTAGTAAACTTAAACTTTAGTTACAACTTACAACCTATTCAAAATTGAATAACAAACTTAAAGTCTTTAATCTTAAAGTCTAAAATATCATAAGAGTCTTGAGTAACATAGACTTAAATGAGTTAAGAGTAATCACAATTTAATTAGAATGAATGAGCTTAAATTTTTACCTATTAATATACATATATTTAAAAAAATATATATATACAAACTTACTAGCTGGTTTAATTTAAATCTGATCGAATTTGTCTAAAAACGAGAACCGAACCAACCAAGTCGATTTATATATTTTCTAATCTGTAATCGAGCATTTAAGAAGAAAAAACGCATAGATTACCGAGTTGGACGGTTTCTTCGGTTATTTTGAACACCCCTAGCACGACATATTCAGCCTCTATATTTTCATATATATATATATATATGTCTTGAAGTATTTAGAGACAAATATCACCTCCACTAGTTGATTGCATTAGCCATGCTCTAGTTCCTAACGGGGACCTACTAATGGTCACCACAGGGGAACTCACTCCACTTGTTGAGATGGCACTTTGGTTTCTGGACCCTTTGTCCCATAAAAGAAATGCTAGCTCTTGTCAGCTTCCTTGTGGAATATTCAGCCGTTATGTCCAAACAGTGCATGGGACTGAGAAAATATAACAAGTCCAAGATCCGTTCGTTCATATAAATCTTATTTCGGCAGTTAATTAATAGTAGTACAAACACAATTAAAAGCATCTACTAATAAAGATATATACTATACTTTGTCACTGTAACGTACGGACAAATGAACGAAAAAGTCTTATCTATTTTAAAGACATTGTTCTCACTTTGAAACTTAGAAGATTGTTATATTACATTCAAAACCTCTGCTGATTTGACACACGTGAACCTAAAACACAACAATCTTTAGATTGATGGATGTAGCAAAGTAACATGAAGTTGAAATACAGCTAATGCCCATAAAACCATTTTAGCTGGAAATGAGAAAACACAACCTGACAGAAAATCTCCTTCCACCTGGCAAGATTCTACTTATCGAAGGAATTTCATGCGAGGAAATCATTCTGGCCCTCCAGGTTCTAAAAGGGTATACCAGTTTTAGATTTGTTAATCTTTCAGAGATTAGAGAATAATACTATTCTGCTAAGAAGCCGAAACCGGTTATATTAGAAGGTAAAACATGAGTAATTAAGAACCAATGATTGAGACTCATCTCCATGGATTATCTGAATGAATAGAGTAGTCATTTCAAAGTGGAGTGTGAACGGGACTCGATATAAAAAGGGAAAAAAGTAGGATCTTGATGAAGCTTGTTTGAATAAGAAAGTAGATATAAAGTGCAAGAATCAGAAACCTTCTAGGCTTATCCTACCATACTATACACTAGAATAAACTCTTTTTAAAAAGATGAGAACATGGTATGCTAGCTACCATCTGAAAAACACATAACATTCCATTCGCCACAAAAAATGGCCATACCGGGAGCTATCCCGGTTGACTAGTCTTTTATTCTTGGCTTCATATCAGAGATAGGGATTCTCCAATGAAAGTGAAAGGGTCAACTTTGTATGTTCCTGTGGCATGAAGGAAAAGTTCGGTTATACTTCAGCTTCAGCCTCACAATACGAGGTTCAGAAAATGGAATCAAACCCTCCACTATATGAGGACTCAGGGGCATGGACTGCACTTTCTAGTGACTTTTTGTTTCCCCCACTAGAAGCTATAGTGTCTAGATCTCATATCACAGTGACACCAGATATTCCTAAAAATTAGGACCAATGTTATTTTAAATTTGAGAAAGAGAAAATGCCAGGTGGGTTCAGTTTGTAAAGTCTCTTAGCTTCAAGGAGCAAAGATCGATCCCAACCTTCATTAGGGTTGGGAGATTATGAAAAGAGAGGACTACCTCTTTAGAAATCATTGTAGTACAGATCATTTAAAATATAATATAGGTGCTGCAGTACGTGGTAAAAAATACAGCATAATATCATGAACCACAGATTTTAATATGAATTTTGTAGCGGGTAAAAGCACTTAACTCCTTGAGAACAAGTTTTGAATACATCTAATACATGTATTTATTGTAGCTCGGCCCAAGAATAAGCTCAAGATTTCTCCAAAAGAGACAAATTAAATATGTACCTTAAAAAAATAGAAAACAAAAACCCAAAATTCTGTGAAAGTTCACTGATCATTGAATAGCATAAGTTGCTCTTATATATTCTACAATTTCTGCACTTTCAAACATTTCCACTCCAGTATTTGGATCTTGTAAATAAGGAACCTGTCAACCATTATAGTAAGATCCAAACCATCATTCCACCTATTGATGGCCTCAAATATAGCAAGTAAATCTACCTAGAAATGATTAACATGACATAATGGAAAACTGTTGTAAGAAATATTTTCTAATACCTGAAAGTGTCCAACTTTTTCGTAGAGTATCTGCCGTTTTGGGCTGCCACGTGAACAACTGAAAAGGGCATTGAAGGAAATGTGTCAATAAAGAATTATACAAAATTTTGCACACATGAAGAAAAGGAACTCCAACAATAACTGCTTGCAAAAGATGATAATAGTGAGTTACGATTTACAATGTGAAACATTACTAACAGTCTCATTGATTTTGGGGCCAAACTGCAGGAATATGGAGATACATAAAATATCTACATATGTTTCATAGATATTGTTATGTTGCCTTTACATAAACATCGATTCCTAATATATTTACCTCCTTTGTAAGTGGGGTAGCTCTAACTCTACAAGAACTTCACGCACATATTTGCAAAAGGGAGATCCCTGAAAGAGGAAGAAGATGGTTCCAAACTAGAATTGTTAAAGTTTATATGAGAAAAGCATTACAAAGCAGACATGACCATGGAAAATACACTGTATCAGATATATATCTAATACGACTGGTCTTGTTTATTTAACATTCGAACATCAGAGCTGGACTGGGCTGAAATCACTCACCTCATATGCCCATATTTCAAGTGGTTTGGGTGGTAGTTTTGCAGGAGAATAAGTAGACCCCTGAGCATAACAAAAAAGATGGTCAGGAAAGAGTGCACTGCAGAATTTGTCGTAATATCCAAGTTTTGGTTACTTGCTTTTATATATAATACCAATAGAATTCAGTGTATTATAAAACATGTAAAAAGTTAGGTCACAAGTCACTATGAAGGAGCCCCTCCTAAAGATTGTGAATTATTTACAGACTTGAACCGGATTAAAATAATCTAACCTTCCCAGCCCGACCAGACAAAGCAAGGCCTGCAGTTATAGTCTGCAAGGAGGGAAAAAAAGAAGTAAACAACACAATACATAACTAAAAAGGGCAACCTGCCAGTTAATAGAAGATTAAAATGCTAACCGTTAACAAACCAAGTGACAGCATTATTGGAACATTTCCATCACCTGTACATTCACGCATAAAACTTGTGAAATAACTATGGAGTTGATGCATAACAAACTGAATCTAAATGTAATTAGAGGGAAATCAAAATAAAGCAAATAAACTGACTGAAGCATAGGCAAGAAGCACACCATATTTCCCAACCAAGTACTTGATTATGTCATCTGATTCGTACATTGAAACTCCGGTGTTTGGATCCACCTGTAGCAGACAAGAACTTCAGAGTTTACCCCCACACTCAAACCATTATCTTTCCCAACAAGGCATGATGTTCCAAGATGGTCACAGTGAAAATTCTTGGAATGACGGTGAAAACTTAGACAAGATTAAAAAAAATGAATTTGAAGAAAAAAGAGTAGGGTTGGCATAGTCAAAAGAAAACTTTGCAGTAGCAGACGGGTGTTTAGTTCTGGAAGATTTAGTTCAACCGCATAAGTACATATTAAAAGGTAAGATAAGCATAACAGTTTGTTCAGCGTCAATTTAAGCTACCTCTTGGTTCTCAATGTTTCCCAAGTTGCCAAGTACCAAGTAAAAAACATAAAAAGTTTTTAGTTGAATCTAATCTTAAGATTTTCTCTTAAATTGCATCCATGATTTTCCCTCCTCAGTTTGCGAGGAAGAACAGGGAAATAGAATAGAGAATCTTAACCAACCATGTAAGGGAACTGCTGCTTTCCACCAATCTGAGCAACCTTGGGCCGAAAGTTGGGACCATTTCTTGGACAAGGATAGAACAGAACATCGATGTCCAATACGGCAATAATTTCCCTAACCTGCTTGTAATTAAGATATCAGTTGACACCATAAAACGTATGTCAGGCACAGATAATCAAGTGGTAAAAAAATATTACACTAAGGTCCAATATCCCAATAGGTATTAAACAGAGTAGAAATCCTTTTTTAACCAAACTAAACAAATCTTGAGCAGCTAAGCATTCTCTATTTTGGGAAAAAAGCAGCTCATTGTGCCAGCCTTAAAACTACAAGTAAATATCAAGTTCTATTTAAACGCCTAAAATAATCCGATAACGTGATGTACAACCACCAGAGGAGATATCATATGTGACATTGCATCCAACATTGGTGCTGCCACAGAAATACCATCTTACAAACGGATAAATTTCTCATGTCAACAGCACAGGTTTTCTATTAGATATTGGATCCATTACTTACAACTGTGAGAATGTTATGAACTAAGTATACATAGGGAATTGTTAAAACAAGTATAACAATTCTAATAACAATTACTTCTGAACCAAAATTCTATATTTGGACTCAAGTTACCTTCCGACAAAACGGACAGCTGCAAATCCATTGCGATCCATATGTTGTGGGAGAACAGTATAAACAGTCAGTATTTGTTTCGCAGAAAGGGTATATAAAATTCAAGAGATGAATAGATGGACTGACAGGAAAAGGACTACATAATAGTTTAGAAAAACAAGACATTATTTCAGGTCCAATCCTACTACCTGAAAAAGGAAAAAGAAATGGAAAATCAATACCTCTCAAACTCGTATATCTCAATAGGCTTCTCCGGACGAGGGCCTAACTTTGAAGTCTCTTTGACCTTGTAATCTAGTAAAAGACCATTTTAAAGATTATAAAGGCAAAAGGAAAAAAAAAAATGATATGTACATAAGTATTGCAAGTTTCTTTTCCTGTTATTTAAAAATTTACAATTCTTCTGGCCAATGGACATGCATAACGATCAATATAAATGTAACAGCTACCATTAAAATCTAGTGCATACTGGCCCGGTGGAAACTCATCCTTGGGAACCAGAGATACAGAATACCTGCCAATTATCAAGTAGAAATTACAAAAAATTTCAGAAACCCGTTAAGAGATTACAAGCACATTTAAGAAAAAAGAGGCATAACATATGCCCACGGTCTCAAACGTGCAAAATCTTTTATATGTTGCTTTTCACAATGTTTAAAGTAGAAATTTCTACAGTACTATTTGCGGCTAATCTATCATAGTCTAGTGAGAATAAACGAGTTTATAAACGACAATCTAAAATAAACTCATCCATCAATCATCTTAAGACACGACGGCATATATAGATTCTAAACGACATTTCCTACAAAAACAAGAAAATGAAAATGACAGCATTCAAGTATTCAACTGAGCACGAGATGACGACATCAATCCAAATAAAAAACGACAATATTACAAGAAACCATAGGATTAGTAAAAAAGACAATACGTTAGCAATGAAAACATCACAACTTAAGAAAACGACAATGATCTAAAAAAAAAAAGAAACAACAGTGAAAATCGACGACATCATAGGAAAAAGTCGAATATACGGTCTTTCGGAATCGAAATATGTAGAGGAGATGTCTCAAAAAATAAATAAAAAAAATGTAGAGGAGATATCGTGCAGGAATACGAGAGAAATGATAACCTCCAATAAAACGACAATATACTAAAAGATCAACATCGAAGGAAAACGATAGTCTTAAAACGACAGTTATAATGGAAGAAATCGATGATGCCATTGAAAAATTAAAAAAAAAAGTTCTTCCTTATCTATTTTTTTAAAGAGGGAAAAAAAACGCCACGTCATACATTCTTAATTAACGACATTGTTAGTATGAAAACGACAGAATTTTAAACGAAATTATCGTGAAAAATACAATTTCTTTGTGTATATAGTCTCAGTAAAACAACACCGTCATGATGAAAACTATAAATTCAGGACATTGTCCAGTAAAACGATATGTTTGATTAAAGCTATTAAACGACGCGGCGGGATTAAACCACAAAGGACATCTTTCTATGAAACCACGCTGTCTGAGGAAAACGACAAATAGTCTAAGAGATATCTTAAACTAACGACAGCAGCATAAGAAGTCGACCCATTATGAAATCAGTGATTTTTGAGCTAACTGGTCTCAACACAGTGGCCATTGAGCTAACGAATCAGTAGAGAACGAAAGTCGAGCAAGAAGGATGCTACTTTGAATTCGAGCTAGAAATTATAATTTACTCTTAAAGTCGGTAATTTCACCGATTTGACGACAGAAAATAACAACCTCACGCTAAAACGACATTCTATTAAGAAAACGACAACATTCTAAATGTCAATATCGAAGGAAAACGATATCGCTTAAAAACGACAATTATAATGGAAGAAACTGATAAGACGATAAACAAACGATACGTTGTTTAAATAAAACGACACTATCGTTAAAATCAAAAGTGCTTTGCACCGACAGCATCACATTTTTAATAAACGACATATCAAAATAAAAACGACGTAATATCAAAAACGACAATTTGTGAAAGAAAAGGTGTTGATTAAAACAACTAATAGAAAGTAGAAACAAAAAAATAAAACGACATACCTTAAGAAAACGACAATAGTCAAAAAAAATCTAATAGAAACAAAAATATCGTAAGAAGGCGACACATTATGAAATGAGCGACTTCGCTGCTTGAGCTTACTGATCTCTCATACACTCAATACGGTAGCCGTTGAGCTGAAAAATCAATCAAGGACGACGAACAAGAAGAGTAGTTCATTCTTTTAATTAATTTCACTAATTTGAAATTAAAGTAAGTCTTTTTATTTTTTTGGGGGGCCCTAATTTCGAGAATTTCGAACAACTAAAAATCCAAAGAAGTGAGCATACCCAGAACCGAAAACGCCAGTGCCGAAACGAAAGAAGAGAGCAAGAGAAGCCCCAAAGATGTCCCAAGCCTTATCGGGTCGGACCCCAAACCTCTTCGGCTCCGGGGCCTTGAAATTCGGCGGAGGAGCAAATGTCCAAGACGACGACGACGACGGCGACAACGACGACGGATTCTCCGACGAACCAGAGGATGATGATGCTCTGATAGAGAAGAGGGTTTTAGGTCTCACTGTACGGCGCGAAAAGGGGGCGAAAATTGGAGGTGGTGCGAGGTTTAGGGCTCCGGCCATGGCGTCTTGGAGGTCCCAAACGGTGTCGTTTTGGAGGGTTTTTTGGGGGTTAGAATTTGGAAAATGGAAAATGGTGTTTCTCTCACTCTCATTTTGGTGGCCACGAGTGAGACAACTACTACTAATACTTGAGAGTTGAGTGACTTCAGTCAGTCCCCACTAGATTCTTTCCCAAAAATGTCGTGTAATTTTTCTGTATTGGGGTTTAGTATTTTTAAAATAAAAAAATTTAAAAAAAAAAAGGGGAAAGAAAAGATTTGATTGGGTAAGGGGTTTGGGAATGGATATTTGGGTAAACATGTGATTGGTGGAATGGATATCCTGTTCTACATTTGTATGATTTATTTAAACACAGTGACTGTGAGTGATCATCATCGTGATTCATTCATCAGCTTAGGCCTTAGCATGTGAATAACGTTGTACGAACTTTGTTGAATAGGCCCACACCTTGTTGTACTTTGTTGATGGTGATTGGTGTGGTGACATCAATTATTGAACACCTTAAAAAACCAGCGGTGTTTTTTTTTTTTTTTTTTCCGTTAATGTTTGTTTTCGTGTTTTTTCTTTTTTTTTTTTAATTATTTGGTTGCAATGGCTCATGGTTCTATTATTTTGTTATTTTAGGGCTTGAATTTGGGAGTCCTGAACGAGCAAGAAATCTAAATTTAAATCACTTTATTGAAAAATTTTATCCTAAGTCCAAAAATATGTGTATATATATGTTAGGGTATATGTATTTTTTTTTAATAGTGTCTAACGATTATAATGATTTAAATTGTTAAAAAAATAATAATAAATGCACAATATTTAATATTTTTTCTCTTTCTACATTTTATTATGAAGATACGTGTAAGATAATTTGAATTAGGTAAAATAATTCGGTAAAAAAAAGGGAAAAAAAAAACTAGGTTGGCCCCTATATATTAATATGAGGAAGTTTGATTTTTTATAGTAAAGTTATAAAAAAAACTGAAAAATCTCGGGTTTTAAATTTTTTTGGGAAATCCGATAATTATCTAGAAAAAATATCGATTTTAAAAACATTTAAAAAATATTGCGTTTCACTAATTGATAAGGTGTTTGAGGTAATTAGTCAATTTACAGGCTAATTATCTCAAGTAACTCTTATTTACTCAAAATAACTAAATTAGTTATCTTGAGTATCTTTGAAAAGTACTAATTTTTAAATAATTGTATTTTTCTAAATATTATTAAAGAGTGATAGTTTTCAAAACAAATCCGAGATTTATGAAAAGTTTCAGCCCATCCGAAACTTTAAAGCTTTTAAGACTATGGGCCTGAATTTATATAAAAAGCCCAATAAATAGTACTTGCATTGAAAAAGTTTTTCTCAAGTTCAAATCAGGATAATGAAAAAACAAACATATGTTGAGCTTGTTCTGACTAGTCATTTTGCATACTACATAATACATATGCTAGCTAATAGCTAGGTTGTAATTCCTAATTCGTTTTATGACATTGTAACATAACAAACTTTACCCCCCCCCCCCCCCCCCTTTTTCTTTAATTATTATAAAACCTTTTTTTTTCATTTTATTTATTTATTTATTTTAGATTTTAAGTACATATATCAACAAAGATTTCATCATAATGAGCTCTAGAAAACAACATCTATACCCAACAAATTTGACCGTGAGACAATCCAACATATTCCATTTTCCACATTCTAAAGGCTTGTCCACAAGATTGAAATACATCGATTCTGTGACTTATGAAGAAATACATCAATTCTGTGACTTATGAAGAAGAACTATCTTTGCTACTTTGAAAAGGAGAATATGCAGTTCATTCTTTTTTCCTTAACCTAGTTTTGTCTCACTGGCTTTTAAGCAAGATTAGCAAACTTTTTAATGAGGTAGCTTTAAGTACATATCTTGCACTAGGATTATGTACTAATTTTCCATTGCCGTGTTTATGTCCCACTAGATTTTTTCAAACAAAATTTTTAATAAGGTATATCCTAAACGTGCATGTAAGTATCCAAGAAGGCATATTTTAACATGTAAATAAATATCCAAAGGGGAGTAATATGACATGTAAAGGTGAACAACAAGCAGATTAGACGATTTTATTTATGTGCTATTTTAAAAACCTTAAATCACAACTGTCTAATTATATGGCTGGTTAGGCGGTTTTTAAGTTAGCGATTTTGGGTAGTATAGTGGGTTATTTATCATTTAAAGAACTAACAATAAGGAATTGTTTTTCTAAGGAAAAATTATAATATATATTATAGCTTAAACAAAATTTTAATCACATAAAATGTTAACATTACTAATTCATCAAACAATAAAGTTTTACCTATTAATGCTCCACAATCCATCCAAAATATTTTCTCAAACAAAATCATAATACAAATTATAATAAAGTTTCATAATAATCTTATAATAAAGTACAAATAATATAGTCCATAGGTCGATCTTCATATACATGCTATTAAATAGATAAAATTTTCAAAAAGCAAGTTCACACAATCAAAACACCAAGCAAATTATAATTGCATAACATCAAAATTAGTCTCTTTTAATTTGTTTTAGTTTAGGTGGGTGATACAGTTTGAAACCTTATCGCAAAAATGAAAACTGTAGCTAGTTGTTCACCTTAGCGGTTTCAAACCATATTGTCCATTAATTGCGATTTTCATTTTGGACAGTTTTTCTCGGGTAATTTCGTATGGATTGGACATATTTTGAGCGGGTTGGTTGTTTTTTTCATATATATATATAATTTTCTTTTGCTGTTCATCCCTAATTACATGTGTGGATTCAGCCGAGCTTCGACCAAAAATTTGAAATGCATGCCTTATAGGTAGTTAATTGAATTTGTTTCTCATTGCGAAAAAGAAATAAGAAAGGTTTTATTGTATTAAATAGACATAATATTATTGTTTTGGAGTAAAGATTGGAATAAAGATTGGATAATAGGTCAGGAGGAGTCGAACAAGAAATAAGAATAATTTTATTGTATTAAATAGACATAATATTGTTGCTTTGGAGTAAAGATTGGGTAATCGGAAGTCGAACTTCTAAGTGCGTGAATTATTTTTCTTTATTTGTATTAAATGATGATCATTAGTTAAGCTTCTATTAAAAAAAAAAAAAGATTATTGCTTTTATGCTAATCTGGACCTATCATATCACTGATATTCAAGTGACCAATATGGATATGCTCAAATAAATTAATTATCAATTATCATTGTTTACTTATCCGACCCTTAATTGAAATATAGAAAAGTAGTTTAATTTATTCGTTAGTGATGGATCCATTCTCGCACATCCATCCGATGCTTATATTATTCATAGCTAATAAGTAATATCGTATCCACTTCTATAATTAAATATACCTTTTCCTCTACCACTTTGAATTTTAAGGCTCAAAAAATCAATGAAGGAACTGAAAAGTGGGAGACTAGGAAAGTTGGCTTAGCTTCACAACCATACAAAATCCACATCAACAATTGGTTCTAAATGAGTTAGATTCTCAAAAACCCATTAATGGAGGAAAAAGAAAATTTGAGGTTTTTTTTTTTTTTTTTTTTCTGGTAGGAAAGAAAATTTGAGGTTGAGAGCTAGTGCAATGCCTATAGCATCATTCGTGGCATCCACGTCCGCATGCTACGAACATGTAACACATGGCATCTACTACCTTATACCAAGTATCAGTTGCCTATAGCATCATTCGTGGCATCCACGTCCGCATGCTACGAACATGTAACACATGGCATCTACTACCTTATACCAAGTATCAGTTTTTGGCCTTAATTACCAACTAGATGTTATACCGTGCCTGACGCGATATGATATTAATATTATATATATTAGGCTTAATTTATTGTTAGGTTTAATGTATTACAATATTAAAAAATGTATTTATTTTTTTTTAATGAGATGAATGTTACGTAACTTTTTGTTCGATGAACTAAATTTAATATAAGGTATAATTAATATTAAATTCAATATAATATTATATAAAACGTTAAATAATGTATTTATTTTTATATTTATTTTGATGGGACAAATGTATCACATTTATTTATTCGATAAACTAAATTTAATATAAAGTATCATTAATATTAAACTAAATATAATATTATATAATACATGTATATATTATAACTAATCATAGCATCAAAAAATAATAATAGGACTAATTATATCATAAAAAAATTAAAAATTTTTTAAAAATTTTAAAAATAGAATGATAATAAAAAAAGTTATCAGATTTAGGCTTAATATATATATATATATAGATATAGATTCTAAGATTTACGATGATGCCCCAAGTGCCACACGAAGACAACATCCATGTGACACATGGCATCTATTGCTTGTACCAAGTGTCACCGTCCGACCAGAAAGAGAAAACGGCAAACCTCACCATAAGAGCACCAATTTTGTGACACGTGGCACCTCTCACATTGCACCAAGTGTCACTTATTTGCCATTATTTACTATGGCAGCCCAAGTCAACCAAGTCAAAAATAACTGTCCAATAGGGATAAAAATTAAGCGTTTCTACTCGGCGGTGCCGCCCAACCATTGGCGTGGGGGCAGTGTCAACAGTCTCGTGCGCCATGTCAGCCGACCATGGTTGCATGGTCCCCCCCGCCCAAGAAACCAAAAACCAAAAAAAAAAAAAAAAAAAAACCGAGAAAAAGGAAAGGTTGGGAAAAAAAATCCCACTAACCATAAAGTGTTTTTCCTCTTTGTTTGTCAAGACTTAAAAACGAAAAATGAGAGAGGAATATTACTTTCAGTTTAGAAAAGTTAGAGTCCCTTTTCCACTTTGAGAGATCAAAAGACAAAAATTTCCAATTTGAACAACAGCAAAATGGGTGTATCTTTCTTCTTTAAGAAAAAGGGTATATGTTGGTTCCTAACAGATTCATGGCAAGAAAAAGCCAAAAGATTATATAGAGAAATATATACATACTTTTAATATTCCACGATTTATCTAGACCATGCTATGTAGATCAAATTCAGAGATGAGTTTGAATTAATATGTTTTTTCTTTGTAATTTACTAGTACTAATAGTGGAAAAATAAAGTTCCTGTTGACGTAGTTATGTCTGCTTTTAGTGCCATGAAAATTGGCGTTGTCACATTGAAATAGATTTTCCTGAATTTGAAGGATTAATTTGCTTGAGAAAATGATGCACTAAACTGATTGCGTTAGTGGGGTATTGCTTTTTAATAAACAAAAGTGCATTTCATAAGGCTGGCATATATGATGACACCAGCTATAAACAAGTATTAATGTAACGATTGATTAACCATACTACAACAAAAGAGAGGAAAAAGGAAAAAAAGAATGGGAAATATCTGATGAGATAGATTGCTAGTATATAGTATCATCAAAAACAAACAGCAAAAGACACAGATTTCATATCTTAGTTTGTGGGGTTTCTTTTTAGTTGGATAAAATATCTCTCTCTTCTTCTTTTGTTGCGAAAAAATCTTTTGTGTTCCTTATAGTGGTACAAGCTCTAAACAGATAGCCAATCACACTTTGCCGAGTACATTAGTTAGGAAGATTTTTCATTTGAAAAAAACAATAAAAAGGGTCATTTATGTAGTTAAAAAATTGACACTTCAACTATCTAATTAGATTGTTAAAAAAGAGACCAAGTGATTTTGCCTATGTGGATGATCATTTTGGAAGCTCAAGGAGGAAATTCTACAGCAGTAAACGTTAGTTCAAGAGGGTTATCTTGTAATTGGATGGATGTAATTGTTCCGCTTGTATTTTTATTGCAAAGTACATCAACTAAGTTGTTTATCAAAAAAAAAGTATATCAACTAAGTTAAGATATAGATATTTCTGCGAACTGATAAGTATCAGGATTATTTAAACATTTTTCTAGAGGGACTCTTTGCGTTACCAAACACCCTATTGGGACTTTGATCACTACAGCCTATGGGTCATAACATGACCAAATAAAGGTCTTGACTATTATACGCTATTTTCTCTCATCTTAGGGGGAACAAACTTATTGAATTGGAAAAATATTGCTCATTACCACATTAACTTGATGTACAGAAACTTGGGCCTACCATTGATGTGCCCTGAGATTATCTAGGAATGTCATCCTCTTTTCATATAATTTTTGTTCATTCAACAAAAATAGTTATTTTCTAACAGAATAATCGGACATATGTAACTTAAACACTTCAAAGATTTAGAGATAATCTAGATGTTTAGTTTGGTTAAGTTGTTGAGTTTCTTTTTTACAAGCTTTCATTCATAAACACATCTCTCAATTGTTATAAGATATGATCGAATACGTAAGTGATGGGCATGTTATGGAGCAGTAAAATACCCCATGCGTGAAGCTACAGAAAAGTCTAGCTGAGCGATGATTGTCCTTTTAAGCAGTTTATTCTTTATATTATTAGATTTTTCTTTTATGGTCAAACGTAATTAATAATAAGATAAGTTGTAATTAGCTTCTGCTTCCACTATAGTTAGAAAAGAAAAGAAATATAGCTCAAAGAAAATTTAATTATATATCAAGCATGCGTGTTGACAGCATCACTGAGCACTAAAGTATCCCACTGGAGCCACCACCCTCGCTTTCTTTATAATCTCCATGATTTATAGCCCCTAAATCTCTCAAGTGGGTCTCTATCATTTTCATTGCCCAAGTAAAAATTTTCCCATCATTCTTTTTAATTTGACCTTGTTCTTGCTCTAAATCACAATACTGCCATGCCCATCTTCTATTTTTTCGCTTTGCATGGGGGTGGGGCTATATTATGGCCCGGATCTGGCTAAACCGCAATGAATTAATATTGCACATCAGAAAAGAACCAGTTGGATTTGGATGGAAAATATCAAAATAGTGCCTAACTTACCAGTGGGACTCAGATTGAGAGGGACCCTGAAATGTAAAGACTGACAATTGACAAAGTAGCTCTAATGGGTTTCAAACTCCCAAATTAATCTTCTCCCAAACGTTTTAAAAATGCATGAAGAGGAATACCTGTATCGAAATCAATCTTTTTTTTTTTCTCCCTTTGATATCAATAGATTTAGATCATGTTTACTAAAGCGTAATAAATCATAATAAAAAAAAAAATTCTCTTCTTGCCTAGTTATCTATTCATTTGTTTACTCAGTATTACAAATTCGGATGAATTCCTAAGAGAAATCAGGAACTAATAACTTAATATTTGATTCATTCTCATTCATCTCTAAACATTTTTCCTTTTCAATTTTTTTTTTTAATTACGGATTAACTAGTAACCATATCCTTAATAATCACATGAATTGATTAAAAGAGCTACACATATGCCGTTTCTAACAACTTTCAGTGACTTGGTGCACGACTCAAAGTTTTTCTTTTTTCTTAAAATCTAATTGATACTTAAACTCTGGAACGAAGAAAAAAAGCTTTCTTGCTTTTTAAGTTAACGAGATTTAAGGCGCGGCCACCATATCCCACCTCACAATTCACAATACCTAAACTAAGTTTCAAGTGCAAATGACTCGGATTATTCATCGATATGTGTTTTCCGTAAAATGGGATACATATAAGGAAGATACTCGACTCATATTTTCCCATCTATGCAATTAAAAATGACATTTTGTAAGTTTTCAAAAAACGTGTTAGATTTAGCAAAATCACATCATTAGACCAAAAGATGAAATGGGTAGATACGTATATAATTATATATCCCTTTTTTCTTTATAATTTTTGATAATTTAATAAAAGCTTTGCCAACCTCAAATTCTCAATATTGAGCATATGTTGATGTTACTGCTAGAAGATGCTACGCACCCTCGTCAATGTTGCACAAACATAAGTCAACCAGAGAACAAAAGCCAGGAGCCACATCAGACGTCAAGCACTAAAAATTGGTTAATTTACAATGGCCTATCCTAGATCTTATCTGACCTTTTTCACTGTGACAAAAGAGGGGTCTGGTGAGAATCCACTTTGAGCCTAAGATGCAAGGGACACGGACTCAGTGAGTCGACTCGGTGAAACAACTAAGAGACAGAACAAAGGAAATTTTGAGCTCTAATGATTGCTCATTAAAGGGTAGTACAAAATCATGATCATGTCATCTTTATAATGATGATTAGTCATATAAGTATTGTTGTAGCACATCTTTTCTTGACTTGGCCAACCCCAACTCAGAGCAAGTTGATACCGAGTATCAAGAGTGTTATAATGACCTCTACTGTGGAGATTAATAGCATATTAACCAAGTGGGGTCCAGAGATAAACAAGGTCTGTTTTGTAATATTGCAGCATTTTGAGGGGTAAACTCGCATCCATATCTCCTTAAATACCACAAGTTCCCCCCTACTTCTCCTAACCTCTCATTCAGGAAAAACACAAACAGTTTTTTTAGAACAGAGAAAAAACTTTTACTTACCAAAAACTTGTGATATAAAACCATGGGGAATTGCTTGGTTCTGCAAGAAAAAGTGATAAAGGTCATGAAACCAGATGGGAAAGTCTTGGAGTACAGATCCCCAATCAAAGTACTCGAGGTCTTGTCAGAGTTCTCAGGCCATGCACTATCCGAGACAGCTGCTGTTAACCAGCATCTGCGGCCAGAGACCAGACTGCTCGGCGGTCGCCTTTACCATCTCGTACCGCTTCCTTTGCAGCCACAAGTAGCTGTGAAGAAGAAGAAGAAGGTCAGGTTTTCGGAGCCCGAAATGGAAGCTGATCAACAACAAGAACCTAGCAGCAAGGTTGTGAGGATTAAGCTGGTTATCAGCAAGCAAGAACTGCAGGAGTTATTGAAAACAGGAGGAGTTTCAGTTGGTGACATGGTTTCTAAGCTTCATACAGAAGAAACCAAAGATGGTTCTGATAGATTTGATGATCATGATGGTGATGATCAACAAGTGGGGTGCTGGAAGCCTGTATTAGAAAGCATACCCGAAATAAACTAGCAATGAAAGTATCTCCTAATTAGATATATGTTATAGTCAAAGATAGAAAAAATGTTAGTGTAACAATGAAAAGAGACATATACATGAGAAAAAGAAACAGTTTAGTCCATCTTCTCAATTCTACAAGCGCTTAAATTTTGTTTTTCTTTTTGCTTTCCGATAATATATATGATATATGCATATCATATATATGAGATGATATCGCTTTTTATGCGTCTTCCTTTATTGAATAGCTCGTCTTAAGCAAGCACACAAATTAAGTAAGACATGGTTATCTAGATTATCAAAAAGAAAGACATGGTTAAGCTTGAACATACATGTTAGATATTGAAGCTAGATCGGTTGCTGAGGTTAGGGACCTTGAATTAAATCATTTGCATAATCCTATTATTTTTAAAATTTGAGAAAATTAGTGAACAATGTGATGGTGATAAATATCAAATTTGAGCATGCATATGTTAGAAATGGTTTGCTACAAAATAACCAATGAAAGTTAGCGACATGCCCATACTATAAGAGGACAATTTGATAAGTACAACTGCTCATGCAAACTCAACAAAAAGGTTAAAGGAAAGAAAGTATAGAAAATAATTTTGAGCCCTGTTTTGTAGATATTTAATTTTTTATTTCGTCGATAAAACAAAGAATTTTTTTTTTTCAATTAAATCCTTCGAAATTTTCTTTGAATTTCAGTTTTGGTTATTAAAGTAACCTTCTTTCTAGTCATCACCGTAGTCAGCAAAATACGAGATGAGAATCAAGCCGCTCATAATATGGACGGATATATATTTCGAGATTTTTTGTTAAAAATATGCCATAAAATTTTTGGATTTTTTGTGAAAAATAGGTTGTAAAAATTTTGGCATAAAAGTACTAACAATTAGTAAATTTATTCGTACGAATATAACAAGACTAACTTTTAAAAACACATGTGTAAAAATATACTATGGGCTAGTCTGGTTTAGCTTTTTAACAAGCAAAAAGTACTTTTCAAACAATCTGTGAGCTAAAAAGTATTTGGTAAAAACCTGAAAATCAGATTATTCAATAATTTTTGACAAAACTACAGCCAAAAGTCAAAGCTGGCCTAAGGTAGCTTTGGCTTTTAAACTATGCAGAATCTACACTCTCTTTTAATAAGTAAATCATAATGGCTGAAATACCCTAACTTAAAAGTAAAAATTTCAAATATTAATAAGCTCTTTCTATGAATATGCATAATTGTATAATGATGTTTATTTTGGTCATTTTATATTTGCATAACAATTCAGTCATATAGTTTACCAACGCTTTTTCAAGTCACAACATTTTAAAATTACAGTTAACCAAACACTCTACTACTTTATGCTATAGCGGATTTTTCCTTCAGCACAGCTAAAAGTGTTTTTCTTAAAATCTACGGCTCTACCAAACTGGCCCATATATAAAAGTTGCAAAATTTCTATGAAAATTATATTTATATACTTTCATTGATAATTAATTGAATAATAAATAATTTAAAACAAAATCGTAATTATATGATGAATAATGACACAGAATTTGAAAGAAAAACCATTTTTTTTTAAATAAAGAAAAAACCAAATTTAAAATAAAGAAAATAAAATCTTTGGAAAGTATTTTATCCGATTGAAAAATACGTATGTGTATAATACCTTTTCAGTGAAAAATACGTACGTATGATAAAAATATGTAATTGGGCTGTATAATTTTATATTATGTACGTATAGACATCATATATGCAAATTGCTAATTATGGCCATCATCATCATTCTACTTGAGTAGAAAAAGGAGTTAACGCGCATGACTCGGCATTCACAAAAGTAAACAGACAGTAAACTCAAGTTGAAATTACATAAGATGGTTAAGAATATACATTGAACCTACGCAAGAATAAGTACTTAATTTCAATAGATTTAAAATTTTAAAACTAGATCAGAAAGTCAATGCTAAACATATAGCTCAAAATCGTACAGGGTAAAGTTGTATTTTGTCATAAAAAGAATAACTACAGAAGCATTTGTTACAACTGGTAAATGGTAATAATTTCCCCGAAATGGATGATTATTTCACATATATAACCCGTGGTGCCGTTTAGTGCTTTCAACATGAGTTGATGATGGCATTTCCCACAGTTGACTTGATGAGTTAGGTCAAGACCCTTAGTAAACCACCATAGGCTTGATGGAAGAAAATATCAGGCCTCAATAGAATGTATGTCCTCAGTATTAATCATAGTGGTTCCATATAGTTTTGTCTCTCCCTCTATGGATACTGTTCTTAATCCATACCGTTCACACAAGAATAATCAGAATAATTTAAATGAAAAAAATGCACCGTAACTCCTCTGTTAGCAACATAAGACATGATTTCCATAAGTTAATTTAATATCATGCACGAAAAAATCGCATGATATGGAACCTAGTTGCATCATTGTACAATAGAGCATGTCAAGCATACAGTACTAATTCGAATACAATTTTCTGACGATTTCCAAGTTATTCTCTACTGGTCAGTTGTCACCTGCATCTACATATATTCCTACTGAACACATACTCCATAAAATGACATGATTAAAAGTGTATTCTTCATGATAACCATTGCAAGGTCTGTATTATTATCCCAAAGGAATGCATAAAGAAATTGTTATCCCGACCTTTTAGTTGGGTTTTCCATCCTTAATATGCCTGGTAACGTTTGAGCTGGTACCAAAACGCATGAGAAACTGTGCTTCCTCCTCACTGAGGAGAAACAAGAAAAGAGAACAAGTGCTTCAAATGTCTTAATCTATGTCAAAGTAAATTAATCCAACTGTTATAAGCATTGAAAGTTTGGATAATAGTTTGTATGTTTCGGCACATAATGGTTGGTAGGTAGAATCCTCAAAAACTCCAAATCATAATAAGCAGACCATGTAAAATCCATTTAGGATCTCAGTGGGAGGTATATTATTCAATGTCCACTAAGTATAAAAATGCCCCACTATGAAGGACTCTCATTACTAGGGTGCAATAAAATCTAGAGTAGGTTTGCTTTACTAGCGTCTTCCCAGCAGTATATACACTATACAGTTACATCAAGAATCAAATTTATTTCACATTCAAACTTAACTACCCTCACTTTTCTGCGTGTCCAACAATTTAAGGAGCAGTATCACGTGAATTAACAGGACTTTCTCTATAACGAAGGGGGAAAAAAAAAAGATAAAGAAAATTAGTAGTTGGCATAAAACGTAGTAGCTGCTGTTCTAAAGTTGTAAGATCTCCATCAATAATATTCTGATAAGCATTGAAGCAACAAAGTCCATATAGAAAAGCATGCTTAATTTGCAACAATGACATTAAATCTCCAAAAAGAAAAAGTGCTATTAGAACTTTTTGCTGACTCCTCCAATCACATTCAATACTCCCCTACCCTGTTCCCCGCCCCATGTAAGCTAACTTTTGGAAAAGAAGACACCTAATTTCTCAGTGTTTCATTCTTATTATTATTATCACTTATTGAAGGGTGACAAGGGTCTTTCACTATTCGGCCAGTATAAATGATTGTTTTCGTAATGATTCCTACAAAATGTTGATACTTCGTACCACTTCAACAGAACAAGATCTTTAAGCATAGAATGCTAGTAGACACTACATTTGAGGTACTTTTCTTTTGTTTATACAAGAAGTAATTAAGTTGTGAAGTTAGATACAACTTCTAACAACTTTTACAAGATCACTATACATAGCAGTATCTGATTTGGCAGATATCGAACCACTTAATTTACAGAATTAATTATACCAAAACTTCAAACTTGCTAAATAGCAATTACTCCTCCCTTTTTTCAACTTCAAGTGCAATCTCATTACGCCGTTGAAATGGAAGTGTAAATGGAGGATTATACTGCAAACAACATTCAAGGAACATCAATGACCAAGTTAAGGGGGAAAAAAAAAAACCGTCCGTATGCTAAACCTTCTGTAATATCTCATTCATGACTTATTCTTACCTGAGCAACTTCAACTGAGGCGCCCTGCTTCACTTGAAATCGTCTGTCATTCTTCAGAGCTTCTCGTAATTTGAATTCCCGTTGCTTAACCTCTTCATCAGTAACAAAACCTGATTTGACATGAAGAACATAAACTATGTCATGTTACTGGCCTAAGAACTGTCTTACAATACTCATGCGCCGAGGGCCTAAGAACTGTCTAGTCAATACCAAGCACCCAGACTTCCATGAAGCTCAAGAGCTCACAGATTAAGACAAGGACAGACCTGAAAAAGCAACAACTGCAACAATTTTTCTTGGAACCTCCTTGATCTTCACAGATGGATTGTTGGGCAATGGCAAGTCTGTGCCATACTTTGAAGGCAAGACAAAGGACATCTGCCACTTATCTTGATCTTCCACCTATTCAAGGTAAATAAGATCATGATAAACAGGAAGTAACAAAAATATGAATATGAAGAAACAAAATGAAGAAAAATAATCACTTTCAGCATCCAAAAACAACGTTCTTTTCAATTCCAAAATTAGAAGAATAATCAAGACTCAACTCTTGAACAAGCAATGCAGTGAGATCATCACGGGAAAAGTGACCCAACAACATTTTTCAAGGGCCAAGCATATGGAATTCAAAATTTCTTACACTCTCATTCATTAATTGAACAAACTAGAGCGTGTAAAGATTGCGAAAGTTCAAATTATCTTGAAAACATATGATCAATTGATAAGGTTGCTTTACTCTAGATCATCTCAGAGAGTCACAAAGAAAATCATGACAGGTCAAATAAGAGAATATCCTCAATCACCTAATAAATAACAAATGTCATTAACACAAGTAAAATCAATGCAGAGAACCCACCCTCTTTGTTATCACGGGAGTAGTCATTTCCATTTTCTCCCCATTAGATTGAGCTTTGCGCGTAATAACCGGTGTGGTCATCTCCATCTGCTCCTTTCTGGTGTTCTGAAACAGTGCAAAGACAACAAGAAGGAGACCATTATTCTATTAGAGACCCTAATGTGGAAATGTCACACTCTATACATCTCTAAAATCAATTCATAAATCTAAAGAGAACAAAAGGAGTAACTTACCTTGCCGAACAGGTACTCAGCTAAGACATTGAAGGATTGAGATGCTCCATTGAAATCAAACCCAGTTTTTCCAGGCATCGTCGTCTCCGCTATAAAATAAGGCTGAATTCACAATTAATTTAAAAAAAAAAAAAAAACCCAATTTTAGACAATTTATAAACATATTAAAAGAGGCATAATACAAATCGAAGGTTAAACTAAATCGTAAATTCAATACCTCAACTTCCCTTATCTCATACTGGTCTGTCCTACTCAAAACCCTAAAATTCACCGTCTCAAGATCCGGAACTACACACACCATACACAAAATAATCTCACATCAAGACAGAAAACCCTAGCCAGACTTCAATTTATTCCAAAAAAATATACATATACATACACACACACATATATATATATGTATGTACACACACCTGACATTAGAGCTTCCTCGAGAGTACGAGTCTCGAACCGTTTCGGGAACACGTATTTCGTCGTTTCGGTAGCCAAATCCGCCAAAACTGCCACAAAAGGTTTGAACCAAATTAGATTGAGAAAACGTTGAATTGAATTAAGCAAAAAATGAGATTTGGAGCAGAGTAGAGTAGAGTAGAGTGGTGGTGATTGAATGAACATTTACGTCGCTGAGAGGTGGAGGAGGTTTGAAGAGCGAGAGCGAAGACGAGAGAGATTCGAGCTTCGGCAGCGGACATGGGCCTGGTCCTCGTTCTTCTCGGCGGGACTGATTGTGTGGCTCTGTTGTCCGCCATGGAAATGCTCATGTGTCTCTTCAGGAGCTTTAAAGACGGGGAAATAGTAGGGATTGTGAACAAGATCATTCCTTGAGCCAACATCGAAGATTTCCAGTGATCTGTATTTTCTGAAGCTCTGAGCTTTGGAGTTTTGGTTTTTTGAATTTCTGTTGGGGAGGAGTTTTGACAGAAGTGGTGGTTATTTTTATTTTATTTATTTATTTTTTATTATTATTATTATTATTTTTTTTTTCATTCTCCCGGGAAAATGCTGTTGCTACCTCCTCCAGTCCCTTATTTTATTTTATTTTGTTTTGTAGGACAATTCCAAAAATTTGGTAAATAACATGGGACATGTCGTTTCATGGAAGGCGCATGTCATTAATTAACAAGTTGGGATGTCGTTTTTTCCTGGCTAATAACGGGTCTTCTTCACACGTGGCTAGACAGCAAAACGACAAGCCCTATGCACGAAATATTTTTAAGATGTGCCAAATTTAATTCCATGAAATATTTTTCTTGTAATTTGATCCATTTTTTTTAAGATCCATGGTCATCAAACTGAGACTAAGAACCAAAATTGAGACAAAAGCTGACATTTGAAGATTCAAAGTGTAAAATGAGACAAAAATATAATCCAAGCTCAAATCTAGAACAACTGAAAGTCAGGTACCAAAACGAGACTAGATTGTTTTTCATGGACTAAAAATAAGATTAGAAAAAAAAAAAAAAAAGATTTTCTCCCACTTAACTCTCTAGTTGCACAGGCGACGTCCAGTTCGTAAGTCACACGACTAAGAGGCCAATTTCCATACGTTACATGTCAAGGAACTAAAAGTCCATAACGAAGCTAGTAATGGCAAAAGTACAACATGTAAAAGAAAATGACTCAAAGGTACTAGACTGTCAAGGTTTGCTGCTGGGCATGCCACTCAACCACATCTGTGTATGCCAAGTTGCCCCCGAAGATGTCCAGAGCACTTCCCACGGTAACATCCACACGCCCCTTTCCTGCCTCTCTTATTGTCTCTAAATCGGTCATGACCGTGACACCACCAGCATAAGTCACCGGAATCTGGCACCAGAAACCAAAGCAAGGATTGTTGATTCAAACATGTTCATGGCATGAGAGGAAGTCAGGAACTAAGCCCAAATTAGGGTGTGTTTTGCACCAGCGGAAAAAAGTGTTTTGACAAGTGGGTTGTCATGTGTATATGATGCACTCATTTCAGAAATATAGATATGGTGTAAGACTCATTCAAATGACAGAAAAAACGGTAGTCAAAGTTTGCATTGTCAGACTTGAAGTTGAAACCATAATTGCCAATGATATCATATCACGTTACTAACCGGTGAGTGCTTTCCAAGCAATGCTACAAGCTCTTCATCAATGCCCAACCTGCAAGATGGAAATAAATGAGAAGTTCAAAAATATGGAAAGAAAAAGGTGCTCAATTTTCTTTCTTACTACTACTTTCGTTTTATCCCTCTTCTGGCGGAGAGGCTACCATAGTAATTTACTAGAGGCTCATCACAGGCAAAGCAAAATCGGAGCTTCTCGTAGCCTCCACTCATGTGAACCATAAAATGCTGAATCCAGGACATTTATTCGATAATTCTACCAGTATGCTAATCTTGAGCATCCACTCTTTCATATTCCTCAACTATTTATTCATCTTTCCTATACTTCATATTTGATAACAGCAGATAATAACTGTACAGAGAACCACATAACCATCAGAAGGATCTTTCAGGATAAATGATAACCGATAAGTACAGCCACTTGAAGCTAGCACAAGTGGTTGGGTGCGTGTGTGAGAGTAGTCCAGGGTCCCCATAAATGTGTCTTAAAAAAAATAACAAAAATAAAAATACAGACATCGCAGGATACAAGGTATCTAGCAGGATACAAAGTATCTACTCAGCCATAATTTGCATTCCAGGATACATAGAAAGTACAACATTGCTGGAGCAAAGTACCTATTCTGAATGAGTAGATAGTTTGTATCCAGCAATGTCTGTACTTGTCATGTATCCTGAAATACCCTTGGGACGGTATCTGTACAAATGGGCAGATATTCAATGTGCAGATGAAAGGGAGTGATAGCACAATCAAGGAGAATTATGGGAAAGACAGAGACATCTGTTGTGACCACAGTCTCCTAAGTATCTAGTAATGATTTTTAATTTCCTGACCTTAGACGTTAAGTAGTAACAGAAGTTAAAAGGAATAACGATGTCAAAAACTTACTTTTTCCCTTCAACATCAACACCATGGACCAGAAATTCATCTGCATATTTGGCAAGAAAATCTAATACTTGCTTGTCCAGATACACATCACTGAACTTCTGCCATCTATCAGTGACGATTGCATATTTACCTTCCTGCCAATCAAAACCAACAGAGAAAGGACCAAGGAGGGGTAGTTAGCTGAGGTTATTGTCTTCTCGACATTGGTTTTATGATTTTATATATTGACAAACTCAATATAAAAAAGAAAAAAAAAAACTCTACGAAAGTTGCTGACTATATAAGAGGTTCAACACAAAGGAGAAAGGAAAGCAAAGATACTAATATGTCTAGGAATCATGGCAAAAGCCATTTCCAATGGAAAACGCATTCATAACCCATAATTACCATGCATAAGGGGAGATTTATTTTGGTATTGACCTTATACCTTCTTTCTGCAACTAAGGTCCAATACAAGTCTTTCTTTTCCAACAACACGAACAAGATCCTTAAGCCTCTCTAGGTCCATTTTTCCGTTGTTGAATACAAACTACAAGAAAACAAGAATGAAAATAATTAATGGAGAAACACATCGGACAATGTCTGATTTAGGGACACTGTTCTTTCAAAAGAATCCTGCAGAATTAATTGCCATATGTCATTATAATTCAGACCCCATGTCCTAAATCACATTGTTAAATCATGGTTATGCAAAGTAAGATAAGAATTGCTTTTAGAATACTTCATTTAAAGCAATTCACTTTATACTTGTTCTACAGGAAATATTCTTTATGTCATCCACCATAACGTGGAAGTTCTTCAACAAGCATAATACTTATGGATCTCATTTTCCCCATAACGAAAATTAGAAAAAAAAAAATGCTACATACCGATGTGACAATCACATGGCTAGCTCCTTCCTCTATGTAACTCAAAGCATTTTCAGAATTAATTCCACCTCCAACTTGCAGACCACCTAGATGTTTCCAGTCCTCGCAGTAAGTTCAGCAGAGGAAAATCTGTAAGCTATTAAACATATTATCAACATATAATTCAAAGCTGCAAGAGCATAGAACTAAAAGTACTCAAAAGACTTGAAATCTAAGTACGTGAAATTAGAAAGAATATCTTATGGTTTTGTAAAAGTTATTGAGTTGAGCAATGTTTACTTGTAACTTCAAACTGTATTAGTCGAAAAAAATTATATCAGCTAAGACATTCAAAAGTGCTTACAAGTCCAGGTACACATAAAAGAGAAAATTGCCAGCATTATTATGCTAGCACTAGCTAACGGTCCAATAAAAGTACATCCATGCCTTTCCACAATGCATTATCAATAGGAGACCATACATGATTGGATAGATAAACATTAACCAATCAATTTGATTTAAGTTGTTATATTGGTAATAACACAATTACAAGAGGACCAGTTCCTATATTCTGATTCAAAAACTTACATCAAAAGAAAATTGGCATAATATTATAAAAAATAATTAGAAAAAAAAATATCAAATTCAACTAGAGTTCTTGAAACCACAAGAAAAAAAATATCGAAAAGAAGCAGCCATAAGCTTACCAGGATATGCATGTAATGCTTCGATGGCTGCAGCATTGCTTAAAGGATCTGCACCGAGCATGATCACATGACCACCTGTAAGTCCATCTTCTTTGTACAAATTTGCATACTCAGCAGCTGACTTATCAGATTCAAAATTGGTTACAAGACTCGACCCATCTTCCTTCGAGTCCCGAAGGGTTGAACCCACAATCTGTTTCACTCTTCCCTGGAAAGAAAATACCATATTCAACATGAAAAATATCATAACTACAATAAATATGCAAACTTTCACTCTTTACCGTAACGCCAATCCTAACAAAGCACCATTACATTACACGAATAACTTTAATATAAAAACCTAAACTTGTACAATTTTCCCACCTACTCTTTGCTCCCAATATGCACTAATATGTTGCAATCAACTACTACAAAAACCATAAATATAGCTTCTTTTCCATATGAAATGGACAAGCTTTTTTTTTTTTTTCTTTAACCCAATTCTGGTCTACATACAAAATCAGAATAGGAAAAAGGCATAATAAGGCCTAAAGGGAGGTAAAGACTGTAAACAATAATGGCAGAAATGAATCCCAAAATACCTTGTGTATATCAATGCAGGGTCGAAAACGAACAGCGCAACGAATAGAGAACCGCTTGAAACCTAAACAAAGACCACTTTCAAAGCTAAGTTCGATGAAAATGAAGGTGTTATGTTCTTCTACTAAATTGGGATTAGTAAAAGGGAAATACTCACTGGGAGCTGAAGAAGGAGAAGCTGTGAAGAGTTTGGGTTTGTTTAGGCCGCGAATTGAAGAGGGTCGAGCTCCGCCGAGCGAGCTCAAGTCGCAGGGTGTTGCTGCTTCGAGGCCATGGAGTCTCATTTTTGGATCTCGATTCTTACAAGGCGTCAGGTCAAGAAGAGGAATATAGGGAGAAGGTTATGAACCCGCTGTTATAAGTCTCGGTTTTCTTTTGTAAACATCCTTGAAATATAGCAAAAGAGACGAAAAATGTTAGATGCATTCACTTTATCGGTAATATATTGCGTTATTAAAATATTACATATAATAGTAAAATAAATTATATTAAAGGGCACCAATCCAGTAAAAATTTTTTTTTTTTTACCTATATTAATTTGACCAATGAAAATTTAACATACATATTTTTTTAGGGCGCGTCTACAGTAGGGGCGCCCCTACGTAGGGCCCTGTCTATTCACCGTTGGATGGGAATCTGTATATAAATAGATTCTTCACAGATTCCCATTATTCCCACAGATTCCCATCCAACGATAATTAAGGCATGACCCTACGTAGGGACGCCCTTACCGTAGCCATCCTTTTTTTTTATTATAAAAAATAAGAGAGAAAAAGATCATTAATGATGCACGTCTTTTCATACATTTCATTATAATCGTTGGATCACCATTAGATGATAATCCAATGACTAAAAAAAAAAATACCTACCCACAAGTAAAAAAAAAAAAATACCTATTAGATTGACAACCATTATTAAAATATTAAATTGAATAGTTAAATTCAGGGACTCTAGTGTAGGAGGGATTTGCCCCTCCCTACACATAGGAATAGATTCTGACAAATTTTATTGGTTGAAAACAAAGGACTATAATATTATCATAGACTTTACTCCACTTGATCTTGCTTTTGAAAGAGAGAAACATCTCATCTCTTTATGTAAAACTGACCAAAATTTGTCAAAGTGAACTTCTTAAAATATGGCAACAATTTTTAATATGTAAACTTTCGAAATATGAAATTTAATCAAGAAGAAGGCTTGAATTTATCCTTTGTTTTCATTTAAACAACAATGAGAGAAAATCTTATGAAAAACATCTCAATATTTTGCCAATAAACTAAATGAGTTATACTATTATTACTTTTTTTTAATCAAACACATAAAAGTTTTATCGATAATAAAAATGAACTCGAATGTGTTCTAAACCGTGAGAGATTCAAGAATTTAAAAAGAAAAAGAAAAAAATATTCAAAAGATCAAATCTTAGAAAATAATAATCTGATTTACTTATGAAGAAAAGTCTCCATCTTGGAGAAAGACAACCAAAAATTCCTTATTAGAAGAAAAGGCCCAATCTCATAAAGAAAAGGAGATCACAGAGAAAGATAATCAGAAACAGAAGCAGTGCAGTACTCAAATTCAAGTTTGTTGGGAAATACAAGATCATGTATAGTGATAAATTTGATGTCGATTGTGAAGATTTAAAATTGAATTGTACACTATAATTTCTTGAACTTATAAGGTATCTTCAAATTTAAAGAAAAATGGAAAAAAAAAAAAAAGGAATAAGAATAAGGAGAAGAAGAAGAAGAAGAAGTGTAACAGGAGAAAGGAAAATAGACGATTTTTTTTTTCTTTTTAATAATGGAAAGTAGATGATAATTAAGTGTACATATTTGTAGAATAAATATAATTACTCTCACCATTAGATCTACATCTAATGGTCAGCAATTTGCTCCTACAGTAGGAGTGAAAACACTCCTCCTACACTAGAATCTTTCATAAAATTCAATACCGATTGTTAGAGCAGTCAAATTAAAATATTTTTCTTCTACTATTCTCCTAAAAATTCCTAATAGGTCGAATCCACTGAAAATATGTATTATCTCAATTCATATTCCACACTAAACTAAATAAAAAATAAATGAGAGATTTGTAAACAAAATTAACAATAAAGACAATAGGAGTAAAATTCTAACGCAAATAAGATTGAAATCAATATCAATAAAACTGGTCAAAAGATCACTCTCCACCACTAGATATGTCTATTGAATCGGTCACCAGACTCTATGTTCAACTATCCATCATAATTACCAACTGGGAATATTAAGTAGTTCTACTGCTTCTAAATTTTTCTTAAGATTCACTACGCTTTCTATCTAGATTCTATTAATCAGACAGTCTTGAATACACTCTCTGAGTTTAATCTAAATAATGCCTTGCACTAAGAAAACTTGGTTAGTTCTAGGTAACAGTCACACAAACTCGGACTATTTTTAATCTAAATTATGCTTTTCATCCCAACTAATTAATCAATTAGCTTTAATTCAATTAATTACAATTTACTAGTTGCAATTAGAATATCCAACTGATGACGTATTTAGAATTCTAACCTAGCTGTAGAAATCAATCAAGTTCACTTATTTGTGCACCCAAACAAAGCATAAAAGGATATCATAAACATTCAAGCACAGAAAAGCATTAAACAATTATGAATGAACAATTGACATAGAAACTAAAATAATCACCAAATCAACATAATACCTAGGGTTCCAAAGTCACTCTCAACCAATAAGAAAACTAGCCTAGCATGTTTTCACAAATCATCAATATAATCATCATGATATGACTATAAAAACTACAGAATGAAGAAAAGATAAAAGGAAAA